>JAVJIF010012487.1:0-75587 GCA_038442645.1 Agave tequilana
ATCTGCCAAGGAGGATTTCTGCAAAAGAACAAAGATGAAGGATGGTTATTATATGAAGAATTAGCTGATAATACCATCCAATGGGAACCTACTCTGAAAAAATTTAGGACTAATGACCCTACTTCTTCTAAAGGAGGTATCCATTCCATTGAGGCCAACGTAGCAACCGATGCTAAATTAGCTGCTGTTATGCGAAGACTTAAGGCTCTTGAAACTAAAGAACCAGTCTCTGTGAACCAAGTCAGCCCAACATCTTCGGCGGGCTGTACTTATTGTCAAGATATGAACCATGTGTTCGAGGAATGTCCCGTCTTTATCGCGCATCAAAACTTGCCCGAACATATGAGTGCGGCCTTCACAAGGCCCGCCAACAATCCTTATTCGCCCACCTACAATCCCGATTGAAGAAATCATCCCAATTTTTCATGGGGCCCAAGCAACAATGATCAAACTAGGCCCAAATTCTCCAACAATTTCCATCCTCCGCCCTATCAACAAAACTTCCCTAGTCAAAATCCTCCACCGTCTTCCAAAATTCACAAATGGAGACAAGACTTTCAAATTGGAAAGAAAGGTGGACACTCTAGTTAAAAGCCACGACACGCTGGCTCAAGTCTTAATTAGGATAGAGATCCAATTGAACCACAAGAGAGACAGAGGGGAACTCTACCGAGTCAGCCATTGCCAAACCCTAGGAATCCTAGGCAAGTCAATGAAGCTCAAGACCCAAACCAGTGTCACTTGGTCATACACTAAGATCGGGGAAACAAGTTGATAATCGAGTATCCATGCCACAGGATCCATCTCAGTCATCCATTCCATCTAGCTCCACTCCTTCTCCACCCAGCTCCAATGAAACTGAAGTTGAAAAGTCAGCAGTACAGGTGCACCAGCCTATAGCCCCATTTCCAAATAAGCTTAGAAGCAATAACAATGCACATATGGAGAAACTACTAGAGGTGTTCAATCAAGTTAGGCTCAACATCCCACTTCTTGATGCAATCCAACAGGTCCCTAGTTATGCCAAATTCCTCAAGGACATGTGCACCAAGAAAAGAAAGACAAATGTGCCTAAGAAGGTTTTTCTAGCCACTAACATTAGTGAGCTATTGTCCAACCAGATCCCAGTCAAGTACAAGGACCCTGGTTGCCCCACCATCTCTTGCACCATAGGTCGAGCTGAAATCAATCGAGCACTCCTCGATTTAGGAGCTAGCATCAATTGCTCCCTTTCTCCGTATATCAACAACTTGGATTAGGTGAACTCAACCCAACCCAAGTTACTATTCAATTGGCTGACCGCTCAATCAAAGTTCTTAGGGAGAGATCAATGACGTCCTCATACGGGTGGGAGAATTCATTTACCTAGTCGATTTCATTATTTTAGAGACACAACCTGTGTCTAATTCTAGGTCCCAAACTCCCCGTCATCTTAGGAAGACCGTTCCTAGCAACCGCTAATGCAATCATAAATTGTAGAAACGGATCCATGAGATTGACTTTTGGGGATATGACCAAGGAAGTCAATGTTTTCAACCTAGGTAAGCATCCCTACGATGTGACCGACCAACCCTTTGAGGTTAACTTCATTGAAAACATGACGAGTGAGCACAATGAGGAGATCCCACTAGAATCAGAGGAAGAGGAAGACTTAGAATCAAGTGATCTCAACCTTGATGAGATCAAATGGGCAGAAAATCTAGTTCTATAGAGATGGAAAAGTCAAGTGTAACACCTCCACCCATCGAGCCACCTCCTTCTTTGGAGTTAAAGGCTTGCCTAAACATCTTAAGTACGCCTACCTAGGTGAACAAGAGACGTTACCGGTCATAGTTGCATCCAATCTGACTAATAGGCAAGAGGAAGACCTACTGGCAACCCTTAGGAGACATAGGGAAGCCATTGGTTGGACTATGGCAGATATCAAGGGACTGAGCCCTACGATAGTCCAGCATCGTATTCATCTAGAGGAAGGGTTAAACTGAAGAGGGATCCACAGCGTAGGTTAAACCCACACATGCAGCAGGCTGTACACGCTGAAATAGTGAAACTGTTAGATAATGGGATCATTTATCCCATTTTCGATAGCGAATGGGTTAGCCCAATGCATGTGGTCCCTAAGAAGTCTAGCTTTACTGTGGTAGAGAATGACAAGCATGAGTTAGTGCAAACACGATTGCCTACTAAGGTTCGAGTATGCATAGACTATCGCAAGTTGAACGCCGCCACTAGGAAAGATCATTTTCCTCTCCCATTTATCGACCAAATGCTGGAACGATTAGCCAGTCATGAGTATTATTGTTTCTTGGACAGTTATTCAGGGTATAACCAAATCCCTATAGCCCCGGAGGACCAAGAAAAGACAACGTTTACGTGCCCATTTGGGACATTTGCCTACCGTCGAATGCCTTTCGGCCTATGTAATGCCCCCGTCACATTCCAACGTTGTATGTTAAGCCTGTTTTCTGATATATTCGAGCGCTTTTTAGAGATTTTCATGGACGACTTCTCCGTCTATGAAAATTCATTTGACCATTGTCTCCATCACTTGGAGCTAGTACTGAGTAGATGCACCGAAAAGAACTTGACCCTCAATTGGGAAAAGTGCCACTTCATGGTGCAGCATGGGATTGTCCTAGGTCATGAGATATCTAGGGAAGGGATCAAAGTGGACAAGGCTAAGGTAGAGATCATAGCCAAACTTCCAATTCCACGATGTGTGAAGGACATTCGGTCTTTCTTAGGACACGCTGGGTTTTATCGTAGGTTCATTAAGGACTTTAGCAAAATTGCTAGACCCCTTACAAACCTTCTAGCTAAAGATGTGCCCTTTATATTGACAATAGGTGCAATACTGCTTGGGAAAAGTTGAAAGTGGAACTTATTTCTGCACCTATCATCTCACCTCCGGACTGGTCCAAGCCTTTTGAGATCATGTGCGATGCCTCAGATTTTGCGATAGGTGCTTTCTTAGGACAGCGTAAGGATAACAAGCAGCACGTGATCTACTATTCGAGTAGGACGCTTAATGACCCAAATGAACTATACTACAACCGAGAAGGAATTCTTGGCAGTAGTGCTCGCTTTGGGAGAAATTCTGCCCATACCTACTTGGGACCAAGACCACGATTTTCACCGACCATTCTGCACTTCGATACCTTATGCTAAAAAAGGATGCGAAGGCCCGACTCATTCGTTGGATCCTCCTCCTTCAAGAATTTGATCTCGAAATTCGAGATAAAAAAGGTGTTGAAAATGTTGTCGCAGATCATCTCTCTCGCGTGCCTAATGCACCCTCCGACGAACTGCCCATCAATGACAATTTTCCCGATGAACAACTTCTAACCATCTCTAAGAATCATGGTTTGCTGACATAGTAAATTACTTAGTCACAAACCAAACACCACCTAATTGGTCAAAACAGGATAGATACCGGTTCTTGTCTCAAGTCCGGTATTACATATGGGAAGATCCATACCTTTTCAAATATTGTAGCGACCAAATTATTAGGCGATGTGTCCCCGATGAGGAGTCTAGAAGCGTTCTAGCCTTTTGTCATGAGTTCGCTTGCGGTGGACACTTTGGTCCCCCGCAAAACTGCCGAAAAGATTCTACAAAGTGGCTTTTATTGGCCAACTGTGTTCAAAGACACATTCGAGTATTGCAAAACTTCCACAAGATGTCAAATTATAGGAAGAATTTCCAAACGAAATATGATGCCCCTAAATCCAATTCTAGAAGTAGAACTTTTTGATGTCTGGGGCATTGATTTTATGGGACCCTTCCTAATTCGTTTGGGCACCAATACATCTTGTTGGCCGTAGACTACGTATCAAAATGGGTTGAAGCCGTTCCTTGCAAGACAAATGACAACAAAGTTGTTATCAAATTCTTGAAAGAAAATATCATCTCGCGCTTTGGAACCCCTCGTGCCATTATTAGTGACAATGATACGCATTTTTGCAATAGAACTTTTGAGGCTCTTATGCGAAAATACGCCATAACTCACAAGTTGTGTACGCCCTACCATCCTCAAACTAGCGGGCAGGTAGAAGTTTTCAATAGGCAAGTCAAGCTTATCTTGGAGAAAACTGTGAATCAGAATAGGAAGGACTGGTCCCCAAACTGGTGGATGCCCTATGGGCATATAGGACTGCCTTTAAGATGATTCTAGGAATGTCTCCCTACAGACTAGTCTTTGGAAAGGCTTGCCACCTTCCTGTTGAGCTAGAGCACCGGGCCCTCTGGGCAATTAAGCAGCTGAATTTCGATCTAGATAAGGCCGGTGAGCTTCGAAAATTGCAAATTTCTGAACTAGAGGAATTGAGGAACGAAGCATACGACAATGCGAAAATTGCGAAGGATAGGGTTAAGGTCTTTCATGATAAGTTCATCACGAGAAAAACTTTTGTCCAAGGACAAAAGTGTTACTCTATAACTCTAGACTTCATCTTTTTCCCGGCAAGTTAAAATCAAGATGGACAGGGCCGTTCATTGTTAAGACCGTGTTTCCATACGGAGCGATAGAGATCTACGATCCAAAAAATGGCAGTACATTCAAGGTAAATGGTCAACGTCTTAAAATCTTTTTGGAATCAATTCCGGAAGTGAATGCAGCCATGGGTCTTTTTTACCCACTGTATCGGTAACTATATCTTTCTGCCAATTCATGCATCCATGCATTTCATTCATACATTAGGACAATGCATGAAACAAGTGTGGGGGAAGGGTATGTAAAGTATTTGCTAAAGTAAATATATATATATATATTATATATATATATATATTATATATTCTTTATTCTTTTCTCTTTATTTATTCTAATATAAAAAAATTAAAAAATTAAAAAATCATAAAAATAAAAAAATTAAAAAAAAATTTATAAAAAGGACAATATTTTGACTTATCTTTTGAAAGAAACCTAAGTTAGTTTTAAGAATTAGGAAAATCATGATTAGGATTTCTAAAAACTTGGTCAAAATAAATAAATTGTTTAAATTTTAGGTATAAGAGGAGAAATTGAATAAGTAATTAGTCTTGATTTTTACCTTAATGAAATGTGCATACCTAATGCATATCTAGGATTCTAACAAAGACCCTTGTGCCTCATATTATATTAAAAAAAATCACTAATTAAGCTGGATACATGTGCCTCAAGAAGCATAAGTATTCACGCCTAAAGGTGATTTTTTAAAATAAAATCCTTAGTTTTGTGGCCTAGTTAACTCGAATTTGAGTCCGTGGAGTGTTTTCTCACCCGGTGCCCTAAAACCAATCAGTTTGGGAGTCACCGACTTTAAGTTCGCTACATGGGTGGATTAGAAAGCCTAAGAAAACTAAGAAATATTACTTATATATGTATTAACACATCTAATAGTTAATTAGTTAGGTATAAGGGCCTCAAGAAGCCTTGATACTTACACGAAAGAAAATTAGATGAGTTATACATGTAAAAAATATATATATATTATATTAAACATCTAATAGTCAATTAGTTAGGTATGAGGGCCTCAAGAAGCCTTGATACTTACACGAAAGAAAATTAGATGAGTTATAAAAAAATAATAATAATAATAATAAAGAGGCATAAGAGTCCAAGTTAAGGAATTCTTAGATTCACAAGGATGCGTATGACTTTTGGTAACTAAAAAGACTATACAAACATTCAATTTTGATCCTTACCTAAATAAATAACAATTGACTTTATTAAGACTAAGTTTAAGAATGAATAAAAATGAGGATCCTAAAAACTTATAGATTACTTAGTCTCTTCAAATATACTTCGAATATTTTCCTTTTTATGGATTTTGTGGGTGTAATCCGCTGAAAACCCTCACGAGACAACACTCGTCCTCTAGGGTAACCTAGGGGTTTAACGGCTTGTTACATATGCTAAGTGCAACCGTGATTCCTACGAAAGTGAGTTAGCTAGATTAGTTTTTTTTTTTTTTTTGATTTTTACTCAAGGACGAGCAAAAAGATAAGTGTGGGGGTGTGATAGGTAGTGAAAAATGCATAATTATCATCACATTTACCATCACATTTTCATATTATTCACACAATTATGCACAATTAACTAATATTTTGTTATTTAATGTGTGCAGGCCTTGAGTGTTTATTTAAATAAAGAATAAAAGTCTAATGAAGCCCAAAAGCCCATGTCCAAGCCCAAGTGCAAAAGTCCAATTACAAAATGTCAAAAGTGCAAATACAAAGTGTAAATGTTGCAAATACTACAAAGAGGGAAAGGATAGAATTCTATTCAACCCTAAATACTTGGTGGATGAGGATAAATAAGAGTGCAAGGATGAAATTTATTTTGGAAGAGATTTGGATTTAGGATACTTGATTTCCAAGTTATCCCGAAATCTCAAATTAAAGAGTCGAGATGCCAGATCTAGACGGATATGACCAGATGGACGGACCAGATCAGGCCACGCGCGAAAGCGCGTGGCCAGGGATAATACTGTGGCCGCGGAAACGCGGCCAGAGCCGCGTTTCCGCGGCAGTATGGATGCTGATGATTACCCGTTTTCTTGGCAGAGTTTCACCTAGACTCTACTTCCTCCTGAGGCTATAAATACCCCTGCAGACGCAACAGAGAGGGCTATCCAGAGACGAGGATATTAGGGTTTTTCTTTAGCTATTTCTTTAAATTTCTGCAAGTTGTAATTTTTTCTTTAAAGCACATTGTGGTGAAGAATGAGCTTGTATTTGGAGGATATTATCAAATTAAGGTTACCTCTTTGCCATTTCTTTTATTGTCTTTTAATTTAGTGTTCTCTGCGATCTCTCTCTGTTTTGGTTTTCCTTTCTTTTGCAATCTTTCTTATTCAACTAAATAAAATAAAAAAAAAGATAAATTGAAAAGATAAAAAAAATAATGATGAACTAACTCCTTATTGTGGTTTGCTGAATTCTTAAGCAACCCTAGAGCAATTAAGAATTGAACGGATTGATAACACTTTTTAGAAACCCTAGGTCTAAGGTAGATTGCTTGAAGATTAAATTGATGACTAGCTTTCTGATCTATGTTACACCTTTAAAATAATTCTTCACACTTCATGCTTAAGGACTTTGACAGCGTAACTTCAAGGTAAAGCTTCTCTTACGCTGTACTTAGATGTTAAGATGAAAAAATTGTTGGATGTTTAGAAGTGCAAACTAGTATGATTGAATGATCTTTTTCTCTTGCTTGCATCTTCTCAAATAAACCTAGGATCAATTTCATACATTTCAAGATGATGTTCAATGTCCTTAATTTGCAATAAGGGTTGTGGTAGAAGATCAGTAAAACCACATCTTTGTAATCATATATATCTCAAACCTAATCTCTCATTTGTCTTATTTGAAGTATACAGAGAAATCGTCTGAAAGCTTGCATCGCATCCTTCCCTGTGGATCGACCCGCTTTGGCCCTTGCTGCAGCGGATAGCATTGAGACTAAGAATTCTACAACTCAATCTTTTTCTTTACAAACTCTTAAATCTCAATCAAAATTTTGGCCGCGTTTCTGCGACCACAGTATTATCCCTGGCCGCGCGCTTTCGCGCGTGGCCTGATCTGGTCCGTCCATCTGGTCATATCCGTCTAGATCTGGCATCTCGACTCTTTAATTCAAGATTTCGGGATAACTTGGAAATCAAGTTACCCTAAATCCAAATCTCTTCCAAAACGAATTTCATCCTTGCACTCTTATTTATCCTCATCCACCAAGCATTTAGGGTTGAATAGAATTTTATCCTTTCCCTCTTTATAGTATTTGCAACATTTACACTTTGTATTTGCACTTTTGACATTTTGTAATTGCACTTTTGCACTTGGGCTTGGATATGGGCTTTTGGGCTTCATTAGGCTTTTATTCTTTATTTAAATAAACACTCAAGGCCTGCACACATTAAATAACAAAATATTAGTTAATTGTGCATAATTGTGTGAATAATATGAAAATGTGATGGTAAATGTGATGACAATTATACATTTTTCACTACCTATCATGTATGTAAACAAATATGTGCACAAATGTAAATCTAGATTTCCAAGATCTCTCTCCTAGGTGGTTAAACCTAATATCAGGAGCGTAGGCTCTGATACCAATTGAAAATACACCTAGAAGGGGGTGAATAGGTGTATGGCTAATCTAATGACAAATGATGTGAAATTAAAAACTAATTGCAACATACTAAGTGTAACCAAAGAGTGTAGCTGAATTTTCAGTGAAGGGCTCTGGACTATCTCCTCTAAATTTCACTAAATAAGAGTTGAGGTGCTATATGAAGCTCTCTTGGTTCAACACTAGTATGGGCACACAAACAATACCAAGCATATTAGATATGAACAATATGAATCAATGTAAGATAAGAGAGAGAGTTTAGAGATAGTGGATCAATCACAAACACTGAGATATGTTTCAAGATTCGAGCCACTGCTCTACGTCCCCGCCTTCACACAGAAGGATTTTCACTATACGTCCACACAAGACCTCCCACACAGGGAACCTCCACCGAAAATTTGACAAATACAAATTAGGAGTACACAACTCCTCTCTTCCAACAACACAACCTCTAGACAAGAGGTTAGGCACAACAACAATCACCTCTACACTTAGAGGGATGGGCACTAAGCCAAACAACAATCACCTCACACTAGAAGGATAAGATACTTAGCCAAACAACCACAATCTACACAAGAGGGATACCCACAAACCCAAATCACAATCTCAATCACCTCTACACAAGAGGGTTGATTGATTAGTCTTTAAAACTGCATATTTTATATCACATCTTCACATTTATTTATTATTAAATTCTGCTAATAAACACCTCTCTTGCATGTTTCTAGGTCCATGGTGTGCAATGAAGAAGAAGACCCTAAATTACCATTTAATGGGTGATTAAATGCCTATAATCTAGTCACTGACTTTGGAGATCTATTTTGTCAAAACCAGGGGCTGAAAACCAGAAACTGGGCGCTGACGCTGACAGGGGACAGACGGGATAGCGCGCAGCCCGAAGCGCCGCGCCCACGGCTCAAGAAGAGTCGCGGAAACGCGGCTTTTGCCGTTATTTCACGGTCGCACGGGCGCGGCCGTGCCCGTACTTTAGGCCAGGGTTTGCCCCCTGGCCCCCCTTTCTTCTGGTGCCTATAAATACCCCTGGGGTTCTCCTTCAGCAAGATATGCAAGGTTTTAGAGTAGTTTCATCTCCATTTTATAGTTTAGGGTAGTTTAGTATTCTTTTTCTTCCTCTTTTGTATTTTCTATTTCTTGTAGATCTTGTAATAGGGAGAGAGTGTGGTACATGTTGGGAAGCAAGAGTGCATGTAATAGAAGGTGAAAATCTATGAAATGGGCTCTCTTAACTTATCTTTATTTTTTTCTCTCTAATCCCTTTTACATGTGTAGCTAATTTTTCTCTCATGGCAACTAACTACTAACCACTAATTAGTCTAACTTCTTATTTGATAATCCACATGAATTTAATAGCCTTTACTGGGCCTTGCTCTTGCAAGAGTCATTGATTGCTCATGATGATGGATCTAACACTCTAACATCTAAATCTCTAACAAGCTAACATTACTTTATTTCATACTTGCTCTTATTGGGTTTTGATGATTTAAGTGTAGATTGCACTTGTTGGTTGAATTTGGATGTGAAAGTTAACATATGAGTCATGCTTTGAAAAGCTCTTGAACTAAGGACTAGTGATGGCCAATGATATATGTGACGCAACTATCACTAAGAGGTTAGCATGTTGGTGGAGTCATTAATAGTTAGTAGCCATGGGTTTTCTTTATCTTTTTACTTTGTTTTAGAAATATATCAAAAATCACAAATATCTTATCTTTTATGTTTCCCACTTCTTCATATTTCACCGTACTCTTCTCTTACCATTCTTTGTTTTCTTTTCTTTTGATTCTTTAAAACATTGAAGAACTTTTAACACACACGTGAATCAACCAGTAAAGCTTCTATCGCCTCCCGTCCCTATGGATTCGACTCGTTTTAGCCTCTATGCTATAACAGGAGTATCGAGGATGCCAAAGCGCACACACTTCAATTCTTGATTTTAAAACATACACTTTTCGTGCGCGATTTCCCCCGATGAATGACCACAAGCCCAAAGCAAAGAAAGATTACAACTCTTGGTGATCTCATAGACCATAAACAACCTTGGTGATCACAAAGACCACAAACCAATTTTCCTTACAAAAACAAGATCCTATAGATAGGATAGATATGATAGCTCAAGTGTGAGAAATCAAGGTGTTTGGAAATCAAAACACAAAGAAAAAAAATAGGAAAAATGCTAGATAAAGATAGAAATGAAGATCAAACCCAATATCCTAAATACTTTATTTTTCTTTTATTTTTCCAACCCTTAAAATAAATAAAGATAAATCTTTTTACCCAAAAACTCTTTGAAATATTGCCGCTAAAACATTTGTAAAGATGAAAAAAATTGCTCTCTAAAAACTTATTAAAATCAGCTCAAGAGAAGGCATATATATAGCCTCTCAATAATCTGGCTGTTGGCAGTCTGAAAAAGTCAAAAATGACCTTCCGGTCGACCGCCCGGTCAACCAGCGCAATGGTCATATTTCTGACCGTTGTGCCTCCGGTCGATAGCCCGGTCGACCGGGCCAAGCCATTGGTCAACCGCCCGATCGACCGGCTAGCACCCGATAGTGCGGTGCTTTTAGTCGGTCGACCGCATGATCGACCGACCTTCTATGGATGGCCTGTGCACGTTCCTAATGAACATCGGTCGTCCAGCCCGGTCGACCGTCCGATCGACCGCCAGCAAATCTGGCTGAAATTCTAGTTAATACCAATTAAATCCTATAAAATTACATAAATTCCACAACAATAATTTCTTGTAAGATCTTTGAATAACAAATATGTGTGACTAAAATTCAATACATATTATAAATAATTTGAACCATTTTTGTGATATTGAAATTTGACCTTAAACAAAAACCGTATTTTTCAAAAATCAAACTTTGAAATGGAAAACAGTTTTTCTCCAAAACTTATATGAATATAAAAATAAGATATTTAAACTATATTTGAAGCATAGAGTGTATGAATAGAATCTAATACACATAATAGATATATCTATATTTTTGACATGAAATCCAAAACCGGTTAAATCGAAAACCAAACATATTGAAACTTGTGTGTGTGTGTGTGTGTGAACTTGAGCATATCAATACTATCTATCTTTAACACAAGATCTAAACACAATCTTAAACTAAACAAATCGAGGTCTTCCTGTAGAACTCCTTCTCCAAGTTGACTCGATCCAACGAGCTTGACTCCAACCGAGTGCTAGATGTGATCTTGATACGCGAGCTCTTGAATCATCATGTGTTAGCTCTCAAAACTCCTTTGTTGAAGCTAAACACCTACTAGTATCTTTGTTAACAACTGAAACTATTTAAACACAAGATTATTAGTAAATTATAAGAGTTAATCATCATCAAAACTAGAGTGATGGGCCTTTGGGCCAACATCATGAACCATTCAAAGGCGAGTCCCTTCAGAGTACCGATGAACAAATGCGCCAAGATGGCATCATTTGCTACTACATTCCTTGTCTGAGACTTGAAATAGTAGATATGTTGGTTTGGGGACCCCCTACCTGTTGGTCCCGATATGATACCAATTGTTGGACTTGCTCTGTTGGCACTTATGGATCTAAAATACGAAGTCAACACAAATACTAAATAAAGAAGGATTAAAGCTAAATAAATAAATAAACTTGCAATAAAGGAAAAGTAAATCTCAGAAAGTTAGACAAACGCAAACACGAGAGATTTATCCTGGTTCGGTCCTCGAGACCTACATCCAGTCCCCAAGCCACCCGCTTGAGATTTTCCTTTATCCTTGATTTTGTACACCCAAAATAAAACACCATGCACACCACTTGACAAATCCCCTTTGCCAAATGTGTACACCTTCTCTTACAACCAAGAGAACACACCACCTTGTACAACTCCTTCTTCTACACCAAGAAGACTCTCTTGTACAATGATATCTTTGAGGATTATAATACTTCCTATAAGCCTTGGTACAATATGTGAACGTGGACAAGGTCTAGTATAGGAGAAACTTCAGAGAACTTCACTATAGAGTTGGAATTTGGTGAAGAACTGAAGTGGGAACAGTTTTCAGGATTGGCAGAATTTTTGATTTAGAAAATTGAAGATTAGGATTGGTATTTTGCCTTAGATTAACAACCCTATATATAGATGCACTCTAGGGTTAGTTAGGGTAGTTATTAGGTGCAATTTGAATGTTCAAACGTTGAAGAACGTTGCAAAAAATACCAGAATACAAAAACTGTCCAACAGTCAGAAACTGCCTATAGTCGACTTGCCTTTTGAGTTAGTCAACTATACTAGGCAAATTTCCAAAGGGTAGTCGACTAGTAATGGGTATTAGTCGACTAGGTCAAGATAAGCTCAAGTGACAGGTTTCTGGATAACTGAACCAAGTCGACTGCAACCACTTTATAAGTCGACTAGGCCAGGGATTAGTCGACTAGGGGAAAGGGGTTGGTCGACTACTATTGTCTATTAGTCGACTAGGTATTCTGTCAAGTCGACTAACAGACAAACAGAGAGTTGGGTATCAAATTGAGACACAGGATTAGTCGACTAGGATTTGGTCAAGTCGACTACACTATGGGTTAGTCGACTATAAAGGGATATAAGTCGACTATAAGTCTAAGATATGTGTGTGTGTGCATCAAGGCTTTTGACATGCTATTTCATAATTACAAAACACATCATATCAACTCTCTTTGGGAAGTCTTGATCATGTAGAACTCTTGATATAGTCGTGTGATAGAACTCCAAATGAAATGCTTCACAAATGTCGTCATCAAAATATGTTCCAACACTACCGTTAAAGGCTTGCGGGGCCAGAGCTTTGAACTTGGGAGTGTACAGGACAAGATCCCATTTTGCCAGGTATGGCCGGACCACTCCTACTTCTTGGAGGCCTTTCCAATTTGTCAGGGCTTCCAGACGCTACTCTAATTTATTCATTCTTTTAGAATGAGTACCCCCATTTCTCTGGATTGTCTCCCTCTTTAGATGAAGACTTAGATGACTCAGATTGGACTGTTTCTCCTCCTCTATGTGCACAGAAGATGAACTCTCCCTTTCTTTCTGTTTGCCTTTAGACTTTTTAGAAGAAGTTTTGGTATTCGACTTCTTCTTGTCCTCAAGCAACTGTGCAAGCATCTGTTGAGGGTATCGATAGATTCTTGTTGGGTGCAAATCATATCGAATTGTTCCCTCTGGACCTGCGCTTGCTGTTCTAAATGCCTGGTCGTTTTCTCAGGAGTGTTTGCCATATACACGAAGGCTTCCTTCTCTATAAAAGAATTCAAGGCCTGTGATTCTGCGATGGCAGAGTGCGATTCACTTACTTTAATGCCTCGCGCTAGGGCACTGTAGTCAACCGGGGCTACCGCACCAGTCCGAGTGCGAGTATACCGATACACTCCTTCTGGTTCTATATCGGACTCGTCAGAGCTGACTGTCGGTTGTTTTTTCCTACTTCTGCTTGGCGTAGTGTTTGGACCTGCCATGTTTGCAGTGATTTTGGGGTACTCTGTGTCAGAGAAGGTTCACCTTCTGTGGGAACGACGCCTTTTGGCTGATTAGGAGGTTGAGGTTAATATTCAGAATGTCGCTGCTTGTTTATATGAGAGTTGCAGCAGCATTCAGAGTATTGCCGTGATGAGCCGTTCACAGTAACAGGATAGAGTGATCTGATTAGCACTCCTCTTATTTGTCAAGTAATCTCTTAGATCTGTCAGATGGGATCAATAAGATTAGCCTTTTCAAGGATTTTTTAGCTTTTGAGAGTCATAACTCTGAAACGCAGGGTTCAGAAACGCGGAGCTCACGTTCGATAGAACAGACGTGGCTCTCACTTTTTGGCTTTGAAACGCGGGTCTCGTGCCTCTGCTGAGAAGAGACGCGAACCTCGCGTTAGTGATTGTCGCCTCTGGCTAGCGACACTTGAGAAATGCAGACCTTCTGAGTCCCGTATTTGGTTGTAGAGATGCGGGTCTCATGTCTCTGAGGAGAGGCATGGACCTCGCACTGCTGAACGTCACGTTTAAGAAGTGAAATCTTAGAAACGCAAGCCTTTTGGGCTTCACATTCTGGTCTCCATACGCGGACTTTGCGCGTCTGACGTAACTCAGAAGAGACGCAGGCTTGAGCCTCGCATTTTATATCTGCTGGACAGATAGTTGTTCCAGTTTTTTACGTCTCTAGTTGACGTGCGCGTCACCTCTGTTGACGTTCAGCGTTCTGGTTACGCTGTACGGGTTGTTGGGAACCCCTGGTAACCTGGAGTTGAGGAAGAGGACAGGTGTGGCCAGTTTAACCGTCAACGACGTTGGCCTCCCGGGTCTCGTGGAAGACGTTAACGCGGGCGTTACGCATGGTACATCCAGCCATGATGATCTCTGTGCAGACCACGTTCGAAGAAGCCTCTGAGGAGACCCGAGAGCAGATCTCCGAAGAGACCTTACGGTACTGCCGCGCGCCTTGGGTTCTTGGAGCAGGAACAGAGAAACTCTTCATACTTCACCTGGTTGAATTCTACGATAAGTGATTCGACCATTTTTCCCATGCAGGTGACGTCAACTTGC
Organism: Agave tequilana; assembly: GCA_038442645.1. Lineage (NCBI taxonomy): Eukaryota > Viridiplantae > Streptophyta > Magnoliopsida > Asparagales > Asparagaceae > Agave > Agave tequilana. Next base: position 14,679 of record JAVJIF010012487.1, read on the forward strand.
GCCAAGACTTGCTCACGAGTAAAGAAAGTAATCCCTAGCGGAGTTGCCATCTCTTGTTTGCTCCGGAAAAAATTTAGAGGATCATAATAAAATTTTCTTGAATCAATGAAAGATTACAACAAACTCAATACTTCCGATTACAAGAGAGAGAAGATATTCAAGCTCAAATCTTCTCTTTGTTTAATGTTGGGTTCTTGGTGTGGCGGTGGAAAGTAAATCTTATTTTTCGTTCACCGGGTGAGCATCACAGTCTTCTGAGAATCTTCTCTTCGGACTATGGACGGAGTAACACAGCTCATGTCCAATGAAATCTCAAAGAGACTTGAGGCAAGAACAAACTTGTACTCAGCAAGTTGTTAGAAGAGTTGCACTCTTTTGTATTACTCAACTAGAGATTCTGTTTTCTCCGAGACTTGCGATCAAGAACTCTCTACTCAAAAACTCTCCACCCCTCTTTAGTAGCAAATTGAGCTATTTATATGGGGTTTCAGGGGTAAAACTGTCCCCTAAAAATACTCCATAATGGGGGTTAACTCCCTCATTATGTGGGCAGTAATTGACCCAGTAATGAGGGCAGTTATAACTGAGACGCGGGCTTTCGAGCCTCGCATTTGGCTATTGAGATAATGTTTGAGAAACGCGAGCTTCAAGTTTTGCGTCAAGCTTCATGTGAGGCGTGGGCTTCGGGCTCTGCGTCTAAGTATTGCATGGATGACTGAGACGCAAGTTTCAAGCTCTGCGTCTTGGCCATTGCAGTGAAGCAAAGACGCGAGTTTTGGCTCTTGCATCTTGGTACTGCAGTGATGCTGAGGCGCAGCTTTCAAGCTCTGCATCTTGATTATTACAGTAATATTAAGACGCGGGCTTCAACCCTCACGTCTTGGTGCTGCGCTTGCGTCTGGAGTTTGAACTCTGCTTTCTGATGACTTGTCCTCAGTGATTTTTGGACGGTCTGCACCTCCCACCAATCTTGCTCTTACCTGGCCGATTAACTTGTGGTCAGATTCTACAATATACCTCTGTGGATAGTCTAACTAGTTAGGAGTCGTTTAGGTCTAAGGTCTACCCTAACTTAGGCTAGAATTTTCTTTTTATTTATTTGTTTATTTTATTTTTCTTTGTATGTTTTTGACATTTCTTGTGTGATATGGCTTATAACAATAATTTTTTCAGTTTTAATGTTAATTCATATTACACCTCGACCTCTTTTTCAGATATTATCAACCCGGCATATTATAACTTTAACCAACTAAGTGTGCCAGATTGGTCTTATCCAAATCAATATATGCCCCAGTCCCAATACTATGAACAAGACTGAAACTATCATCACTACTCTTCACAGAGTCAATGGGGGTACAATTCCCCCGAGTCATATTGTCAACCATTATTCTAACATTCAGCTTCTAATTTTTCTAGTCATGATCAACCCATAGAAGAAAAATATGAGGTGATCAAGAGTATAGAAGGCATGATTGAGCCCTAAGAACAAAACTTAAAAATGATGGACTCACAATTCTCACAAGACTCCCAAATCCAAGATCCTTGCCTCATGTTCCAAGTCCCACAACAAGAAGAAGAACCTATGGACTCAGATAGGAGTATGGAAAACCTGATTCAGTCTAAAATAATTTTTTCCACTCTATCAATAGGCTAGAAAAACAAATGAGTCGTTTAATCAACAGAGTGAAAGATAGGAATGAGGAGACTCTACCTAACATATGTTCGACCATTCTCGATTGCCCTAGTCATATTGATAAAAATCAAGAATCATAGTGTCTTGGTGACTTTGACCAAGATTCAATTTTACCACAGAACCTTGAACTTAACCAATGTCAACCCATTGACAAATTGACAAGTTTTCATTTCAATAAAATTAAACTTGAATGTGAATGTGACCCTGATCCCCAACTTTGTGATTCAATTCCAATTTATGAATCTATGTTGACTCCGGTATCCTTACTGATTGAAGCTAAACCTGCACACAAAATAAAGAATTTCAGATTTAGAATGAAGATGTGCAAGTGCTCAATTCTTACCGCTATAGCAAGTGGCTATGCGGGTCGTGATCCACAAGGAGGGTTTTGCGATAGAAGCGTTCACGGTTCTTTATTGAAATCTTAATGAAGACAAAATGAAGATTCTTCTTTGTTTAAAGAAATGAAAATGAAAAAGAATGTTATGTTAAAGTTAGAAAGAAAATGAGAGATGAAGAAGGTGGAGAAACCGGAGAATGACTATATACAAATGAATTGGAAAAAAGAGTGAAAACGATTTGGAAGAGGTGGTGATCTATACTAAAGAAATAAAAGAAAAGAAAGAAAGAAGAGTGAAGAAATACTTACCTAGTTTGATTGATGACTTACCTGGAAACCTTTGCATGTTCTACCTTGCATTCGGAGGCGTTCAACGCATAGGTCATAAGATCGAGCTCAGTCCCTGTTCGCATTATATCATCAAGTCCTAGCAAGAATGAAGTGATACGGATCTTGAGGAGGAGATCGTCTTCATGAACTATCGTTGGCTCTCACAAAGCATCGTTATACTTATGCTTCTGGCTTCACTTGCAAACTCATCAAAAACAAAGGAGGTAAAGTAGAAAGAGAAAGATGGAAACAAAAGAAAATACGAACATAAAAAGAAGCATTTACCTTTATTACTTGCAGAAACAATGGAAGAAAGGAGGAGGGTACATCGGTGTCACTCTCAACATCAGCCTCTCTCTCTTACTTACATGAATCTTCATCTATCCTAAGCTTACATACAAATTACATAAAAAGAAAAGAACAAACCTAAACTAAGAAATGGAAAACTAGTCTAAATCCTATCTCTGCATGGTCGTCCCATTTTCAGTGCAAATACTGGCTTTTTATAGGCATAACCCACACGAGGAGGATCCCGGGGAGATCGGGGGAGCAAACGCTCCCCCTAACTCCCCAACCAAGCCGCGGAAACGCAGCTTTTGTCGCGTTTCCGCGGCCAGTGGCCACCCCAGTTGGTGGATCGTCCTGGTATTCCCTTCTACTTTTATCTTCAGTTGGTTTCTTCGTTTGAGTCCAGTATTGTGACGAAATGGCCTTGGATTTTTGGCTTTAACCGATCGATTCTGAGAGGATTCTTCTCAACCGGTTTTTACCTCTTGATTTTGCCCTGATTCAGTGAGTGCGAATTAATTCTGATTTAATTCAGAATTTGGTGGGCTTTTGGGCTCATTTCTCTTCATCTCCTTAAGGAATGGGCCTGCAAATAAATTAAACAATTAATTAGGACAATGCAGATTTTATTCTATAATAAGTATAGAAATATGACACTAAATATGCAACATTAGCGACCAATCACACCCCCATACCTGTCTTTTTCTCGTCCTCGAGCAAAACAACTAAACTATACTAAGGATTATTAGACCACTTTCGCAGGTCACGCGATTGCACTGAGCATGTGCAACAAGCCGTTAAACCTCTAGGTTTCTCCTAGAGGACGAGTTTTGTCTCGTGAGGGTTTTCAGCGGATTACACCCACAAAATCCATAAAGAAAGAGAAACAAAGAGTTAGTATTTTCGAAAAGCATTTTGAAAGAGAAAAATATTTGAAATATAATTGTAAGATTTAAGCAATCTATAAGTTATAGGAAAACTGAATTTTTCATTCCTAAACTTAGTCTCTATTCAAAAATTTGTTATCAATCAAAGTAAGGAGTCAAATTGTACTTCTCATCTAGTCTATTACTTTACCCTAAGTCATATGCACCTTGTGATTGTGAAAATTTTGACTAAGGGTTCATTAACTCTAACTCTTATGCCTTATTTATATATATATATATATATATATATATATATATATATATATATATTTTTTTTCTTTTTTGGTGGTATTATTTCTTAGTTCTATTAGGCTTTCTAATCTGCCCATGTAACGAGCCTTTAATCAATGACTCCCAAACCAAACGGTCTTAGGGCACCGGGTGAGAAAACACCCCAAGGACTTAAGGACTCGAGCAGATAAGGCCACAAAACTAAGGATTTTATTATTTGAACCCCTTTTAGGCGTGAATACTTATGCTTTATTAGGCACAAATACCCAGTTAATCAGAGGATTTTTATATATATATTTTTTTTCTTTTCAAACTTATCTAATCATTTTTTGCATAAATACTAAGGCTTACTTAGGCCAAAGCACCTAGTTAATCAATAATTAGATTTGTTTATTTCTTTCTTTTTCCTTTTTTTTATTTTAATTTTTTTTTAATTTTTTATATAAGGCATAAGAATCTTTATTTTTGAACCCTAAGCGTGTAAGTGTATGAAGTGTGCATATTTCATCAAGGTAAAGATCAAGACTAAATTACTTTGACAAATTTTCTTCCTAACCCTAAAAATCAAACAAATAATCTTATTTTGACCAAGTATAAGAAATCCTAATTTGGATTTTCCTATTCCTTAAAATTAACTTAATTTCTTACAAAAAATATGTCAAAGTATTGTTTCTATTTTCAAAAAGTTTTTAAAAGTAAAGAAAATGTTAAATTTTTTTTAATAATAAAAAGAAAAGTTATGTTAGACCCTCCCCCATACCTATCTCATACATTGTCCTCAATGTATGAATTAATGCATAGATGCATGAAAAAGACGAAAGGGAAGGAAAATGTTACCTTAAGGTGGTGGTTCCGGTGGTGGTCTGATTGGTCCACGAAATGCGGCCCAATCAACTTTTCGTGGGATTCGGAGGAACCCACCAGAAATATCTCTAATATAACCCATTAAAATGTTGAATCCATGAAGGATTTTTATTAAAAATTTAACCCCATCTAATTTTCAAATTCCATAACTAATTTCAGAGTCAAATTTATCAACCACCTCGTCCCAGAAAGGAGTGTGAAAAGATAGAATGATTGACTTGGACTCAGGAAGTACATGAACTAATATCGACTCAGAAAAGTGACTTAAGTCAAGTAAAGGTTCAGGAGTCGAAATAGGTTCAGGAATTGGGTCTAAGTCAAGAAGTTGAAACTCAAGCCCACATTTATTTTCCAACAATGGAATGTGACTTAATATTGGTGATTCAAGTTCAGGAATGATAGGTGGGGGAATCAAAACTGACTCTAAAATATTACTCAAGTTTGGTAACAAAACAGGAGTCAATATTGATTCAGAAAGTTGAACTGGATCACAGATTTAAGAATCTAGGTCACATATCTCATTGAGTTCAATATCAAAAAAATGAGAACTTGCCAATTTGTCAATAGGATTTTCAAAAGTGTAAAATTGGTCAAGTTCAATATGATCATCAAAAATGGGTGATTCAATTTCATGATGAATTGGCACAGGATCCAATGTTGACTCAGGGAAAAGATTGAAGTCAGGTGAAGACACCGGAGTCATTATTGAATCAGGAAGTAAAATTGAATCACTAAGTTGAGATTCATGATCATATTCATTTTCAAGTTCGATTTCAGGCAAGGGATAACTTGCCAAACTATCAATATTATTTGGAGTTTGGGCAAGTTCAAATGACTGTTCTGAAATGGAACCTTGATTTCCAAAACTACATGACTCTTCGGCTCTAACAGAATGGTTAGTAACATCAGAACTGGTCAAACGGTGAAAACGTAGAGATTCGACCATCATATCTATGTCACGATTTCGAGCATTTTGAGCATGAGTCATGGCTTCAAGCATCTTTTCATAGTTGATGGATTCATTGTTTTGATGAAAAGATGAAGTGTTGTCTTGGAAGTGGTAGTGAAATTGTGAGTCCATCAGATTTTGTGATTGTTGTTTAGACTCACGCATACTCCTTTCCAAAATTGATGGTTTTCTATTTTGGACTGGTGGAACTGAGTATGACTCTTAGAGATATTGTGGACTAGGTGGATAAGGGGAACAAGTTGGTTGAAAATTATGCTCGGGGGAGGTGAATCCCCACTGACTCGGTGAAGAGTTGAAATTATTATGAAAATTATAGTTATTAGATTGGGGGCATGGGTTATATTGATTCGGATAAGACCAATCTGGCACACTAGGTTGGTTAAAGTCATGATATGCCGGGTTGGTAATATCCGAAAATGAACTCGGTGTGTAATATGGATTATTATTAAAGTTGAAAAAATTGTTATTATAAGCCATATCACACAATAGAATACAAACAAAAAGAAAGAAAAACAAACAAATGAACAAACAAAAAAGAAAAAATTCTAAACTAAGTTAGGGTAGACCTATGACCTAGATGACTCCTAACTGGTTAGACTGTCCACGGGAGGTATAATGCAGACTTTGACCACAAGCTAATCAGCCAGGTCAGGGCAAGGTCGGTGGGAGGTTTTCCGTCAAAGACGTTCCTTAATTAAATAACCACCAACCTTCGGGCTTTCGGCCCTTAATCCCTTTCCTAGACACTAATTTTGCAGGAATCAAATTCTAACACTTTTCCCCCTTAGGATAATCTCCTAATTGAGTCCGAGATGTCCCTAGGGCCAACGTCTACTCATTTTTAGTTAGGCTTGGGTTAGTGAGTGCTTGGAATCTGATTTTTGGGATAAGGAAGGGTGATTAAATCCCCACCTTATCTTGTTATGGGTTAGTGCCCTTAAGATAAGTTTGTGCAAGTGTACAAAATATGAAAATAAGATTCACTCAAAGCAATGAAAATCAACCAAGAGATGAGTCCTATTCTATATGCAATGCGAACGTACCTTGCTCCAACACTCTTCAACAGTAAAAATAAATGAATTGAAAGACACGTGCCTAAAGATGCAAACGTCTAATCAATTTTTTATCTTTGTCAACAAGTATTTTACTGTTGGTTTATTAGCAGGCTAATGTGATGGCATATAAGAAATAAAGTTTCAGAAAACTAAAATTTTGCAAAGCAAGCAGCCCTGCAAAAAGACAGTTAGTAGTGCACTCTTCCTTGCCGCGGAAACGCGGCAAAAGCCGAGAAAATGCGGCAATTTAGAGGGTACTTGGTCTCTGTTTTCTGGAACAGAGGCCCAAGACCACTTATATATTTCTGCAATCCTTTATTCCTGCTTTGCTTGCCCTATAGCCTGCAACAGAGAAGAAAATTCGTTTTAGTTCTAAAAAAAATTTCAATAAAAATCAGATTTCAATAAAAACGTTACCCTCCCCGGCAACGGCGCCAAAATTTGATTGAAGCTAAACCTGCACACAAAATAAAGAATTTTAGATTTAGAATGAAGATGTGCAAGTGCTCAATTCTTACCGCTATAGCAAGTGGCTATGCGGGTCGTGATCCACAAGGAGAGTTTTGCGATAGAAGCGTTCACGGTTCTTTATTGAAATCTTAATGAAGACAAAACAAAGATTCTTCTTTGTTTAAAGAAATGAAAATGAAAAAGAAAGTTATGTTAAAGTTAGAAAGAAAATGAGAGATGAAGAAGGTGGAGAAAACCGGAGAATGACTATATACAAATGAATTGGAAAAAAGAGTGAAAACGATTTGGAAGAGGTGGTGATCTATACTAAAGAAATAAAAGAAAAGAAAGAAAGAAGAGTGAAGAAATACTTACCTAGTTTGATTGATGACTTACCTGGAAACCTTTGCATGTTCTACCTTGCATTCGGAGGCGTTCAACGCATAGGTCATAAGATCGAGCTCAGTCCCTGTTCGCATTATATCATCAAGTCCTAGCAAGAATGAAGTGATACGGATCTTGAGGAGGAGATCGTCTTCATGAACTATCGTTGGCTCTCACAAAGCATCGTTATACTTATGCTTCTGGCTTCACTTGCAAACTCATCAAAAACAAAGGAGGTAAAGTAGAAAGAGAAAGATGGAAACAAAAGAAAATACGAACATAAAAAGAAGCATTTACCTTTATTACTTGCAGAAACAATGGAAGAAAGGAGGAGGGTACATCGGTGTCACTCTCAACATCAGCCTCTCTCTCTTACTTACATGAATCTTCATCTATCCTAAGCTTACATACAAATTACATAAAAAGAAAAGAACAAACCTAAACTAAGAAATGAAAAACTAGTCTAAATCCTATCTCTGCATGGTCGTCCCATTTTTAGTGCAAATACTGGCTTTTTATAGGCATAACCCACACGAGGAGGATCCCGGGGAGATCGGGGGAGCAAACGTTCCCCTAACTCCCCAACCAAGCCGCGGAAACGCAGCTTTTGCCGCGTTTCCGCGGCCAGGGTGTGGCCAGGTGGCCACACCCTGTTGGTGGGTCGTCCCGGTATTCCCTTCTGCTTTTATCTTCAGTTGGTTTCTTCGTTTGAGTCCAGTATTGTGACGAAATGGCCTTGGATTCTTGACTTTAACCGATCGATTCTGAGAGGATTCTTCTCAACCGGTTTTCAACCTCTTGATTTTGCCCTGATTCAGTGAGTGCGAATTAATTCTGATTTAATTCAGAATTTGGTGGGCTTTTGGGCTCATTTCTCTTCATCTCCTTAAGGAATGGGCCTGCAAATAAATTAAACAATTAATTAGGACAATGCAGATTTTATTCTATAATAAGTATGAAAATATGACACTAAATATGCAACAGCGATAATAATGTTTATTGGTTATGCCCATCATAGTGCTTCATATAGGTTTCTTGTGAGTAGAAGTGATAATAATGTTATGGAGATTAACACTATTGTTGAAACTAAAAATGCAGAATTCTTTGAGCATGTTTTTTTCATTGAAAACCCATGTTGATAAACCATCTCATGCTTCATCATCTAGTCACGCACAAGAATCTGATGATAATGAAGAGATTGAACTAAGAAGAAGTAAAAGAGTTAGAAAAGAAACTGACTTTGGTAAAGATTTCTTTACATTTCTTATTGATGATGACCCTCTAACTTATAAAGAGGCTATCTCTTCTCCGGATGCTCCATTCTGGAAAGAGGCTATTAATAATGAATTAGAATCCATATTATCAAATCACACTTGGGAACTTATTGATTTACCACCAGGTGCAAAACCTATTGGCTGCAAATGGATATTTAAAAGAAAGCTGAAACCTGATGGGTCTTTGGATAAATTTAAAGCTAGATTGGTTGCTAAAGGATACACTCAAAAGAAAGACTTTGATTATTTTGATACATTTGCTCCTGTGACTAGAATTGTATCTATTAGAGTGTTGTTTGCTTTAGCATCTATTCATAAGCTTGTGATACATCAAATGGATGTTAAAACTGCATTCTTAAATGGAGAATTGGAAGAAGAAATATATATGGACCAACCTGAAGGTTGTGTAACAACTGGAAATGAACATAAAGTTTGCAAACTTGTAAAATCTTTATATGATTTAAAACAAGCACCCAAACAATGGCATGATAAATTTGATAGTGTTCTTGTTTCCAATGGTTATCAGATTAATGATGCTGATAAATGTATCTATACTAAATTTGAGGATAATGTTGGTGTTATCATATGTTTATATGTTGATGATATGCTTATATTTGGTACAAACTTAGAAATTGTAAATGACACCAAATTATTTTTGTCTTCTAATTTTGATATGAAAGGCATGGGTGAAGTTGATGTGATCTTAGGAATTAAAATAACTAGAGATTCTGATCATATCATGCTTTCACAAGGACACTATATAGAAAGAATGCTGAAGAGATTTGGTCATTTTGACTGCACTCCTATTTCCACACCTTATGATGGTAGCATTCACTTAAGAAAGAATAAAGAACAAAGTGTGTCACAATCTGAGTATGCACAAATCATTGGTAGTTTAATGCACTTGATGAACTATACACGACCTGACATTGCTTATGCCGTGGGACGACTTAGTCGTTACACTCATTGTCCTAATAAGGACCATTGGACAACATTATATCGAGTGCTAAAGTATCTAAAAGGAACTATTAATTATAGTTTGACATATTGTGGCTTTCCTTCTGTTTTAGAGGGATACTCAGATACTAACTGGATCTCTGACTCTGATGAGTTAAAATCTACAAGTAGATATGTGATCACACTTGGTGGGGGTGCGGTGTCTTGGAAATCATCCAAGCAAACCGTCACAGCTCGCTCCACAATGGAGTCTGAGTTTGTTGCCTTAGAGAAGGCAGGTACTGAGGCTGAATGGCTCAGGAATCTTTTGATTGATATACCAATTTGGAAGAGACCAGCTCCGTCTGTGTCTATTCATTGTGATAACCAAGCTACTATTGCTAGAGCTAAGAATAAAATATACAATGGTAAGAGTAGGCATATTCGCCTAAGACATAAAATTATAAAGCAGCTGCTGGATGATGGGATCATATCTCTTGACTATGTGAGGTCAGAGCTTAATATAAGTAATCCATTTACCAAACCACTAGGGAGAAAACTAGTGGAGAATACATCGAGGGGAATGGGACTCATGTCTATAACAAAGAGTCAAAAATGATAGTAACCCAACCTATGTGATTGATGAACTCATGAAGTAGGTTCATATGGGTAATAACAAATCATTTGTTGACTTGGAGATGCACTATCATTATTTTATTATTGAGAAGTCCCTTCCTATGATGTAGATAGTGCAAATTGCAATGTGTAAAGGATGAGTATTAGCTCTTAATGGATTACCATAGCCCTTATTGGATGGTGTGTTTAATTGCAATGCACACTTGATGGATCCACCTATATGAGTGTGGAAGTGGGGCCGCTTCCTATGAGAATATAGACATATTCTCTAGAGCACTCATGAATATCCAGGCAGGGCGCATGGCCGATTCGCGCCAACCCATTTTGAACAGCTCGGTTCTTTGAATGATATGTGGGTTGTAGGTCAATGATCCATAATTAGGAAGATTGGTTCATAGAAACTTTATGTTTCACCAACTTCCTGTGGGACACACCTACATATCCTAGGTAGTGGTTCATAGACCAAAAGTCACCATTATTGATGCATTGAGTTCTTATGTTTCCTCCTCTTCACTCTCGTTCCTATTATCCTTTCTTTTAATTTTGAAATAGTGGGGGATTGTTAGCATTTTGAGGATATTTCAAAATTAAGCCAAGTTCCTTTAGTCCCACATTGGATAGGATAAGAACTCCTTAGTGTTTATATATGGAGTCCCTTTCATGATGGGTTGTGTGGGCTAGAAACCAGGGGGTGCTCGCGCGCACACAAGCCCATTGAGGCCCAGTGAAGGGAATTGGGTTACCGGATCCAGAAAACCTTAATGCGCATGTGCGCCCGCATCACACGCGCAGGGGGGTGCAAATCCGGGTTTCAGAGCCTCGCGGGTGTGCCTGAATGGGTTAAGTTTTGCCAATTTTATTTTTGGATTTAAAATTAAAATAAAATATTTTCAAATCCTGTCATAATATTTGGGTCAGAAATAGCTGTTGAGATTCGTATCTTTCCCTGTCCTGTCATGTCATTGCAGTGGCTCTTCCCGAGGCTTTCTCTGCACAAGGAAAAATTGGTTCTTTGTCCAAGGATTTTTTATCTTCCCAAAGATTTTCTAATGATGATAAACTCCCTTTATAAAGGATCTATTCTCTGCTATCAAAAACAGAACTCAACCATCCTCCTCTTCCTCTGAAATTTTCATAGACTCTTCAGTTCTTCCCTGCATCTCTGGAGGAAACAAAACCGAGCTGTTCGAGGGCCTGTGCATTGCGAGTGCACGCTTGCAGGGCCAGCGATCGTTGAATCCTGGAGGGTAGGCCGCCATCAACCTGCTGCACCGAGATACTCTCTCAGAGGGACGCGATCTACTCTTAAGGACAGTACTCCGCACGCCTCGATCAAAATAGAGAAGTTCCTTCCTTCTTGAAAGTTTAATTTAAATAGCTTAGCAGTATTTCGTATATCATTTTCCAACAAGAATCACCCCATGCAGGGAACATTTCATTTCATGTCTCTAATGGTGCAACCCAGAACAGCACTTATCTCAGTAGTTCGGACAGGCCGCAAATGCAACCAGCAAAATTCAAAGTTCTGTCTGAGAGATCATAGAGTATAAAAGGAAATACATCATAAAGTATCACATGAGGGAGGAAAAGAAATACATCAGCATCATCATCAGGGCTTGTCTTCAACAGAAGATGGTGCAAGAAGAATACACACTACAATTAGTCTAGTACCCAAAGATTCACGCCAAAAGGCATATCAATATCCGATCTTCTTTAGCATTGTCACAGAAATTCTATTGTCATCTGCCACCTAACATCGCAAAACTCAATATCTTACATTTGATTATCAACAAACAAGGACTAAATTTAATCTTGTTGCCACGCGCATGTTAGACATTTACTATGGGGCTGCTTATAACATATATATATATTGTAAACCAATACTTTTAGCTTAAATAATAAGCAACATATCCGCAGGTAAGCCAATGAAATCAAACATGAACAACAATATTGCATGCTCTATTTCTCCAATATATCTTGTTGTATAGGAAGCTATATGAAATTTTATTGGACAGTTTTGCCCCTGATGTTTTCTTCTTTTTCATTCTGTTTGTTCTGTTTTTTCTCATCTAACTGCCAGTGAGGGGGCAAAGTGGTCAATTTGGTGGTTTTTTTCCCCGTCCTTTCACTGTTGGAGACCCGTTTGGAATTGGGGGCCTAGAGGTTTGTTCTTTTCTCTGAGGAATTGCAAAAGAAAAGAGGAAAAAAGGGCCCGGGCTTCTTTTTTTCCCTTCTTCTCTTTTTTGTGGGCTAAGCTGTGTTTTCGGTGGGCTTGCATATTATTTTTTTCTTATCTTTATTACTATTACTATTATTATTATTATTATTTTATAAATTGTTTTATTATCATCAATAATTGTTATTATAATTTCTATTATATATAAATTAATAACCATTTTTAATAAGGATTATTATTATTTAATATTTATATTGGGAGATTATTATTTAATATTAAGTTATGATTATTATTAATTATTGTTGTTGTTGTTAATATGTAGGTGTGGAGATAGACTTGTGTCCTTCCAAAAGAATTTGAGCCTAAATCGTTCCCACTCAAATTCAACCCTCCGACATTCGAATACAAGATCCACTCCGTTAAAGTTGATCTATATTATTTCAAGTATCTATAAACCAAAAATCAAGTGTTTTGAATACTTTTCGCCCATCCATCAAGTAGGAGAAAAACGGACGGTATAAATAGCGAGTTGGTTAGTCTAACGGTGTAGAACATTTAAAACTTAACAAAAAATGGTTTGTAGGGTTTTTAAATGTTTACATTATAATGAAATGGCCGGATCGAGAACTTGTATGTTTAAAGACATAGATCTAACTAACTTACTACTTTCGGCCCTCCATTTTGCGTCGTTTGATGGATGGGCCAAAAGTATTATAAACACTTGATTTTTAGTTTATAGATACTTGAAATAATATAGATCAACTTCAATGGAATGGATCTTGTATTCGAATGTTGGAGGGTTGAATTTGAGTGTAAAGGATTCGGGCTCAAATCCTTTGGAAGGATACAAGTGTGTGTATGTGTGTGTATATATAGAGAGAGGTCTTTCGCGTGAGAAGCTTTCTCACACGAAGATCGTAATAAAATCATATAAGAGTGATCATGTGGATGATCTGAGTCATTCATCTTGATCTACATACTTTATTTAGCCTAACAATAAAAAATCACACGATTCCGAGTCTTTTTACCCATGCAACAAGTGGTTGCAAAACAGACGTTATATTAAAATCACGCGATTCTGAGTCTTTTTACCCATGCAACAGGTGGTTACAAAACAAACGTTATATTCACGGTAGAATAAAGATGTCATTTGATGCATAGGTATAAAAGTTCAGAATCACGTGTTTTTTTATTGATAGCCTAAATAGAATATGTAGATCAAGATGAACGGCTCGGATCATTTGCGGAATCGCTTCTATATGATTTTCTCATCACTAGAAGATTTTCCGATATATATATGTGTGTGTGTGTGTGTGTGTGTGTGTTTGTGTGCGCGTGCGCGCGCACGTGTGAGATAGACTTATGTCCTTCCAAAAGGATTTGTGCCCGAATCTTTCCCACTGAAATTCAACCCTTCGACATTCGAATGCAAGATTCACTCCGTTGAAGTTGATCTATATTATTTCAAGTATTTATAAATTAAAGAATAAGTGTTTTGAATACTTTTTGCTCATCCATCAAGCGGCGCAAAATGGAAGGCCGAAAGTTGTGAGTTAGTTAAATCTATGTCTTTAGACAAACAAATTCTCGATCCGACCATTTGATTATGATCTAAATATTTAAAAATCCCTACAAAACAATTTTTATTAGGTTTCAAATGTTCTACAGTGTTAAACTAACCAACTCATTATTTAGGCTATCCGTTTTTTTCCTACTTGATGCATGAGAAAAAGTATCCAAAACATTTAATTTTTGGTTTACACATACTTGAAATAATATACATAAACTTTAACGGAGTGGATCTTGTATTCGAATGTCGGAGGGTTTAATTTGAGTGTGAAAAATCCAGACTGAAATCCTTTTGAAAAAACACAAGCCTTATATGCTTTTTTTTTTGCATTTTGTTTGTTCTTTTTGCTTTGAATTTGTACTAAATGTGCAAAAACATTGATTTTTTCTCTTTTGTGTAGAAATCTTCCATATTTGCAACTCGGTGACATAATCTCTCTGAGTATTAGCAAGCATGTACGCATGGCCTAGAGGTTTGGGCTTTTATCTAAAGAAATGCAAATGAAAAGAGGAAAGATATTATCCTGTTAGTTTTTTTTTTATTTTATTTTATAAAATGTTCATAACTTCAAAAGTAATACCAAAAATTTCATTAAATTTATTTTAAGTTCTGAAAGCCTCAAGCGGTACGAAGGGGCTCCTTCCTAGTATAAAAGAAGAAAATGTTCTGCACATCCTCAGAAAACAAAGGTGATATTTAACATTTTTATCGAGATCAATCACTTTGTACAGTTATATTGATACACATTTACACAAGGCATTAACAATACACAAGGTAAGGGTATTTGATATCATAATCATACAGCCAATTTGCAGGGCAGCATTGCATCGAACACGGGTAGACTCCCAATCAAAAGGACGCGAGCAGTTTGATCAGAGGAAGCGTCAACCTCGGGGCACAGAAATATAGCTCCCGGTCATGACAAAACAATCGGCTAAAGTTGGAACCGTTACCACCATAAACACAGACTTGAATGAATCGAGCATGTTCGCATGACTTTGTCATGATGTGCATCCCATTTTTTCTTTTTTTTTTTTTTTTTTTGGCAGTTAGTAAAGCATCAAAAAAACCAGCTCAACTCATCCTCCCTGACTGGTCGATAAGAGTACCAACTTGGTCTCCACATAGTGCCCGTGAAATGTTGCCAGGCTCAAGTAAATTAAAGAAGACAACTGCACAAATAAACCACATCCTCTAAAAATCTCTTAATATGAAGACATTTTATGCCCAAGTTCACTCCTCCAAGCAAAGGCAGAGAACTAACCAGGAATGTTGTTCTCTGCACAAAACGTTGTCGCGGTCATGTCCATAGCAGAAAAACCTCTGGAATCCAGTTCCTTAAATGAAATGTGCTCAAATGGCACACTGTTGGTTGTGGAATGACATTCATACCCACCATCCATGTTGGTGCCCTTAAGGAGAACATCAGCATCAACTGCAAGATATACATATTGCATCAGAATTATCCTTGCACACAGGGATGCCAGAACATGTATCATTAAGGTCAATGTTTGGATTTATGGAAAACAAGGGAAAAGAAATAACTGAGCATGATTTCCAATTTTTTTTATATATGGAAACAGAAGAAAGTTAAAATATGATTTTCTTTTAAGGTTCCTGAGAAAAACAAATTTCCCTATTGCTTTC
The DNA here is from genome assembly GCA_038442645.1 of Agave tequilana. Lineage (NCBI taxonomy): Eukaryota > Viridiplantae > Streptophyta > Magnoliopsida > Asparagales > Asparagaceae > Agave > Agave tequilana. Next base: position 30,449 of record JAVJIF010012487.1, read on the forward strand.
TACCCAATCAATCACAGCTAAGAGAAATCTACAGATAATGTTCAAGAAGAATCCTTTTCTGTCTTTTAGGTGGAACATACTTTCTGAGGCTCTCAGGGCAGCTGCTGTATCAGTGGTTAAGAGTGGGTTTCCCACTCCAGCACCAATTCCACCGAATATTACAACTCTTCCTTTTTCAAGATGCCGAATAGCTCGACGCCTGATGTATGGTTCAGCAATCTCTTGCATCATAAATGCAGTCTGTACGCGTGTCTCTATACCAATTTTCTCTAATGATGCTTGAAGCAAAAGAGAGTTCATTGCTGATGCCATCATTCTGTCATACAAGTTATTAGAAGCATAAGCTGAATTCAGGATCGCAAACCATTGCATCTTTTGATGATGCAAAACACAATTTCTCTATAATGAAGAATAAGCAGGTTTCCACAATATATAAATTCACAAAGCAAATATATAGCAGCGAACAGTAATCAAGTAGATTCATCTCCTTTCTCAACAATGAGATCATGGTGAGAAATGTAATAGTTGTTGATGAAATGATAGGAAAATGGGTGGATACAAATCCTATTTTCTGATTGTAATATTCCTGTGTGGTTTAAATTAAACGGTTTTTGCGCACCTTCTCCCAACTAGCTATATAATAATCTAATTTATGCTTTTGCCAATTCAATTTATGAGTTATCCTGGAATTTAAGATTCAAGAATTAAACATGAAATGGTTAGCGCAGGTTTTGCACCCAATTAATCAAGAGCCTAGATTACTGTTGAGTCCAGCTCTGGTAGTTAAAAAAGATCTCGAAGAAGAGACAAAGGTTTCCTCCACTTTTCACAAAACTTTTACCACCAAAGCCTTTTGAGTAGCCAACAACTAACACAAAATTATATGGAACAGAGAATGTGATCTTTTTCTTCAAGCTTGAGGGGAAGCGTAAGGTATAATTGGACATCGTCTATGGTTGTGTATGGTTACCACCATGGTTCGACATTTTGGAATCGGAATTGACCGCTAACCTTTGGTATCGCAGTCGGTCATATTAGCCATTTTGTCTCGGTATGGTAGGCTGAGGCAAAAGAAAATTTTAAAAATTAAAAAAAACTTTTAAAAATTGTTAAGATAATTAATAACATTTTAACATTATTTTGAAATAATTTAGTGACTATCCCACCTTCATTTAGATACACACACAATAAACGAAGCTTGTCAAAAAAAGTTCAATTTTCAGATTATAAAAGAGTAGCAGCCACAAAAGCAGAAGCACCAACAGATGCAGTAGCAGCAAAAGCAAATGCAATAGCAGTAGCAAAGGGAGGAGTTGCAGCAAAAGTGGAGGTTATGAGGAGAAGAAAAGAGGATGGAAGAGAATGGAAGAAGCAACAGCAGAGCATGGGTAGAAGAAGCAGAGAAGAAAATAAGAGGAGAAGCAACAGCCAGAGTCGAAGGAGAAGAGGAGAAGACACAAACAACAACAGCCCATAGCAACATCCCACGTAGAAGAAGATCCAGCAGCAACAGATGGGGAGAAGAAGATGCAGCAACAACAACATGAGGAGAAGAAGATGCAGCAACAAGAACATGAGAAGAAGATGAGGCGAAGAAGCAACAACACTAGCACCAGCTCCAGTGGAAGAAGAAGCGGAGGAAGAACCAAAAAGAAAAAACAAATGCATATCCAACCCGTAGGATTTCCTTTTCCTCTTCCCATTCTAACTTCTGTAGGTTTCCTCGTAAAAGGAAGATCCGTGAAAACTCTTACCCATATCTTACTATTTCTTCAGAATTGTCCACTCATAGCATGATGGAATTGTCCGATTATAGGCTGACGCTTCAATGGCTCGATATGAAAGATGACCAGCTCTACAACTTTTGGTGCCATTTCTTCCAAAACCAAGTTGTGAACCGTCTAGTTTGCGACCCCTACTACATCTGCTTTTTCTATATTTACGGAATTTCGTACATTCCAGATATAGCATGTCCCTTCTTATTTTGACTATATGAGATCCGCACTTTGACACCTGAAATTCCGTAACGAGTAGATACTTTCGCAGGAGCATAATCAATTTTCTAGTTCTCGTTGTTGCTTGAAAACTTCTTCAAACGAAGCCCTTGGCTGCTGTTTGGGAGCGGAGAGGGGAGGATCGAGGTTCTATTTTCTTTTTTTGCAAAAGATACCGCTACAATACCAGGTTCGTATCCCCTGTATTGGTCATGTATCGCTCGTATCGGGCACATATCGGCCGATATGGATAGATACCGATTGATAATGTTCTTGTACGAACGATTCCAAGCCGGTTCCGACACTTCCAGTTTTACAGACCCGAATCCATATCGATGTCGACCGATTCATATCCGAATCTACCGATATTTTAAACCATGGTACCACTTCCTAATCGTTGAGCCTTATATTCAAAGGGAGGAAACACAAGGTACAAGTTACTGAATCTGAGGTTAATGAAGGGCCACTAAGGAAGTGTATCCTACAGATTCTGCTAGAGGAGATTTCACGTACTCGAGTGGTTTCTACCAGTGCATTCCCAGTGTGCATCATTCAGCTAGGACAGAAGAAGCTTCCCTAAGTGGCTCCAAAAGATACCGTGAACAAAAAAGAATCCACTGGAGCAGATATGCAATGTATTGAGAAGGAAAGTCAGACCTTCACCTAAGACTAGCTCGTATAGGTACAGGATACAGATACAGATATGACACATTACAGGTACATGGATATGCTAAATCCTTAAATATCAGGACACATGTATGTTGTGTGTATGGAAATAGTAAATTATATATCCATCTGACTTAAATGTTAAAATTATTTCAGAATAGCTCAGGTAATATAAAATATTTTCAAGTTAAATATATCAAGAGTTACTAGAGTAATCATAAATCTTCATCAAGTTGGGCAAAAAATTATATAAATGTATCTACAGGTCAAATGGAACTGGAAACTTATGATTCATGCATCAGAGTTTTAACTTAATCTCCGATACATCTCTTATGTCTTTGATATATTTGGGGTACAATGTAAACTTTTTGATATATCATAGAAGTATCCAGCAAGTATCCATCAAGTATCCGAAATGTATCTAATATGCGTACACCTCATTTAACAAAGTATCCAAGCATAGGCTGAAGGAAATATCAGGTGGTCTTGCAAAGCAAAGAAAGGACCGTGCTGCTGAGGATCAAGCAAGAACTGGTGATCAGAACATGATGCATCTTCTCTCTACCCAACAAGATGATAAGGAATGATGAGGCCAAGATTTTAGAAAGCTATTTGAAAAAAAGGAAAAAAAAATCCCCAATGAAGAGACATGTACACTAGCTGAAAAGGAGGGTAAGAAGCAAAATTTGGGGATACTTGAAGAATTCAGCACGGCGGACTAATACTTGGGGTCTTTTTTAAATATAATTAGACTGGTTTAATTTTTCATTAGCAGGTAAAACCTCTCTGCAAAAATTCTAGTTAACGATTGAGTCAAATCTCTTGTATAGTAAGGAAAAACTCTTACTGACAATGAGACCCTGAAAACAAATTATGGGTTCTGGCTGACTATATCATGATTCTGAATTCTAAAAGCAAACATCAACATAAGAAACACCAGCAACACGAAGCAAACACATTACCCAATTTGGTAAGCTGTAGCCCTGTCGGTGCCTGTTTCAGCAACCCATGTGTCACTGCAAAAGAAATTTCGACCTCCAATAACAATTGCCACCTACAAAGACCCAAAGAACAGAGTCATGATGCAACACAAACAAATTAAGAAGCCACATAATTTATGATCTAGAGTGCATCTTTTTCATTGAGAGTCAAGAAGAACGTGTGAAATACCTCTACACCAACACGGCTGGCCATTGCAACTTCTCTGGCAATTAGCATAATCACCTGAGAAGAAACCAATTAACTTGAAGATATGTTTTAGGTAACTATATAATCCTCTTATCCATTTTATAGCCTAGAAAGACTATTGTGCTAAAACCATCCAATCATATGAAAGGAAGTATATAATCCATCTAGACTATTGTGTTAAGAGCATTTATATAGATAAGTAAGAAACCTTTGGGTCAACATTTTGTGGACCAGTGCCAGCAAATGCAGCACCACTGATTTTCAATACCGCTCTCTTCCATCTCGGATTTGATACTGATTTCATCTTGAAGTTATTTGCTAAGCTAGCTGAACCAGGAGCTGAAACTGGATACCTGCACGAGCCGTTATCCGTTCAATTTGTATCAAAGAAATATATAACATAGGCAACCAAGTTGTGGAAACCGAATATGCATATAAAACAATAACACAAATAAGAAAAATCAAGAATTTTGTCTCTCACTCTTTTCCTCAGGATACAACAATCCCAGTCAATAAAATTAAAAAATCTTTCTTTATTCCTATCAAAGATAAAATAGCTTATTTTAATGAGAGATATAAAACAATACAAATGGCATTATGACTATTGTCAGCAGCAAAGGAGATCAACATTAAAGATAATGGAGGTTGTCTAACTAATTTAGCAATTTACAAAAAGGAAAAGTATATGAAGGCTTAGGCCATGCAAATTGCAATGCCCGCTCAGTGATCACTGATCAGTAATGAGACAGAGCTCCTATTCAAACAAGCATTCTATCACCATATTTGATTTTCTGCAGTGCAGCAAAGCAGATTCTTGTTTAACCAAAACCACCAAAATTGCTAAATGGACACTCCCCTTATTCTAGTATTTGTGCAAAATGCCAAAGCCAGGCCAACACCCTTCTTAAAGTTACTAAAAGGTTATGATCTTAGCATCAATTACACTTTTAGTAAAGTAAGGAATACATTAATTCTTCTACGATTAAAGTCAGATTGTAGTTGTGAAGGTTGAAGATTTTAAACAAAGATATAACAAGTCATAAAACAATATATATTACATATTGCTACTATCTATTTATTGAACACGTGATACTATAAAAAGTAAGATATGCTCCTAGAACAATAGGATTCAAGATCAATAAGTAAATAGCAAGATGTTTCAAAATAATCTATACAGTCTAAGAAATTACAAACCATATTTGAATGAGTAAAAAGAAAGAATTATTTTTCAAAGAGGGTAAAAGCAGTGTTTTAAAAAACGCGCTTCGTGGCGCTTTTAGCGCGTTTCACAGCAAAGCGCCCGGGTTCTGCATCGTAGCGACTCTAGAAATCACATATACCTCGCAGCGTACGCTTTCGTACACAGCATACGCTGCGAGGCGCGTTCTCGCAGCGACAAGAGCGTACGTTACAAGTATATAGATTTTTTAAAAAAAAAGAAAAATATGGTCAAAAGTGAGTCAATTGACCCTTCAACTCTCATATAAGCTATGATGCACGGACATAGGACACGACACGGACATGGCAATGATGCGGACATTAAGTGCTGAAGCAGGCGAAAGAATCCCAATCCAGATTGACTCAAGCAATTGAAGATTTTATGCATTTTATTTTATGTAATTTTATCTTTTAGTTGTGTTTTGATTTATTAGGAGTTGAATGTTGTATTTTCTTTTATTTAGTATCATATCGGTTGTGGTTTGGAACTACAAATTTGTAAAATCTATTTATAGACTCTGAGATTAGTTGGAATAATTAATGAAGAACTTTGAAATCAAGTTATTGTCATAAATTCATTTATTTCATTTGTTTATGATTATTCCTAATTATCCTCTAAATAAATAGAAAAACCTAAAATCTTTCCTATCTCCCTCCTCTTTCTCAGCTGTCGTCCCCATCTCCTTCATCTCTCCCTTCCCTGTTGCCTCTCACCTAAGCACAGCACCATTAAACTCAAAAAAGCCCCACCATCATCTTGCCTCTTCTCTCTCCATCACTGAACCAACCTCTCATCTCCCTCTTCTTATTCTTCGCCTTCTTTTTCATCTACCCCCAGTCGAACTCATCAACAACCACGTCACCCCCACCCTCCCTGCCTGCGCCACCAACACGCCCCCAACAACACCCACCAAACCTTCTTCCTCCCATCCGCGCTGACCTGCACCCCTCGTCCTCATCACCTACGTGCACAAACACTGGCACCACCGCCGCTTCATACCGCCCGCCGCCAAGCCTACTCCCTCTCAGCCCCTTCGACACCCGAGCCCGCCGGCGTCTCCCACCTTCCCAAGGCGTCTTTTCCTCCTCTGCCATCGCTGCAGCGTCCTCGCCTTCCCACTCGACGCCATTGCCAGGCTCTGCCCTCGCCATCGATATGTGCCTGCAAGCAAAGAAAGAGGAAGAAAAAAGGGTAGTTGGTTGGGTTTCAAATTCCAATCAAAACCCAACTCGAAAGAAGGCAAAGGAAACGAGTTTAAGTTATTTACCCACTTGCTATAGTAACATCCAATTACTATAGTACCGATACAGTCAGAACACACCCGTTAGTGCAGGGTCTTTTTCTTCAGGCGTAACTTTCACTTCCGGTGCCCGATTCAAGTGATTTTCGAACCGTTGCGATCGCAACGACGAGATTTACGCACCCGCATCTACTACAGGTCAGTGAGATCCATGTGATCATCAGTAGGTAATTTTCTTTAACACGATTTATTTATTTGTGAGTTGATACCGCCTTATTTTACCAATTTAATCTGCTGCCAGATTATAAACATCTGTAACCCTATGTTTACTAATCATATATATTGATTTTACAAGCTTTTGTCATCATAATTAGTATTTACATTAGTTATTTTAGATTGAAAATGGTAACACTGCACTTGCACATTTTGTTAAACACATTTGCTGCATTATTTGTTTTAACTATTTTCCTACCAAAGATCATTTTATTGGGAGAACGTAGTGAAGTTTTGTTTTATCACTGATCTCGAATTCACACGCATACATGTTTCACATCATTTTGGTATCAGAGCACGGTGAGAGTAGGATCTGCATCACGTAGGCATTTGTTAGGAAATTTTATTACTTTCATTAAAAAAATTATTTAATTTAAGTTTGCATCTCTTCATCCTTATTTAGGTTTTAGTTAGTGCATGCCCACCCATAGTGGTCACCCATATTTGTTAGGAGAGTAGCAAATCTCACACCATCCAATAGATCCCAAGCAGATTGCAGCAATATTTGTCGAGATAAATGCCAAGTTAGATACCCTTAAGACACTCAACGAAAGGCTAACCAAAGTGGAATCCACACATGATCAAAGTCCACCGAGAAACAACCGACGTAACAACACCGATGACCCATCCAATCCCGATGCTCAATATCCGAAAAAGCATCAAGATTGATGTTCTCAACTTTGATGAATGCCACGACCCACAACTTTTCATAAATTGGACACTCCAACTAGATAGGTACTTCTCACTGAGTCTAAAAAAGTTAAGTATGTTGTAATGAAATTGTCTGGCCAAGCTAGTCAATATTGGACCAATATAGAAAACAGGCATCCCGCCCGAGGTCGACCACCAATTGATGACACGTGGGATAGGATGAAAAAAGAGCTAGAAAGAAAGTGCCACCATCGTTTAGTGCTCGTCTTATGGACAATTGGTATCAAACACGCTCAAGGCAACAAATCTGCAAATGAGTATGTTGAAAATTTTGATGAATTCCTCATCAGATGCAGTACCCTCCATAGGGAAGGTAAAGTTCAGATTCTTTCTAGATTCAAAGCTGGCCTTAAAGATGATTTACGAACTGAACTGTTAGGTAGAGGAGTCAACGAGTTAGAGGCAGTATATGCGTTAGTCCAAGATCTAGATTACGCTAGGCCCACTCACACTTCCAAGAGCCACGATTATAGGGCCTCAATGTCTAGACCTTCCCCATTTCCCTAACCCAATAGGTCTAGTACCCAAGCCTCTTCACATAGGGATGACATCAAGGGTAAGAGTCTTAAGCGGGACAACGGAAACAAGGGCTCTGAGTTCTCCAAAGTTAGTTTCACAACCAAGTGCTACAAATGCCAAGCTTACGGACACTTAGCTGTCAATTGCCTTAGTCTCATCAGAATTACCATTATAAATTAAACACCCACCGAAGCCAGAGTCGGACTCTGATGTGTACATCTTTAAAGGAGAAGATTCTGAAACTGATGAAGATCCCACAAGTGATTATATTGGTCTCAATTGTATTAATCAAACACCATCAATTCATTTGTCTATTATTAGATGTGTCCCCTCACAACCAGCTGAAAAAGACGATTGGAGAAAAAGTGTTACCTTCCACATGTTCACCAAAATTGAAGATAAGTTGTGAAGTGATTGTGGACATTGGGAGTTATATCAATGCAATATCGTCGAAATCGCTCGAATATCTCGGATTAGAGGTTGTACCCCACCCCACCTATTCAAAGTGTATTGGATTGACTCCACGGCACTTGAGATCAACAACGATGTTTGTCCCGATCAATTTCAATCATTACAAAGACAATATGTGGTGTGATGCGATCACCATGAATGTAGCTCAAGTCATATTTAGGTAGCCATGGTTGTTCGACAAAAATGTCATCATTTACGGTCGACCCAACATGTGTCAATTTGAGCGTGAGGGTAAGCAGATTAAGCTACTACCCTTGAGGCCCAAGACTAGCCAACCCAAACAGACATCCACTTTGGCGTTGGTGTCAACTCCATCTTCCCCACTTCCTATTCCTACTGCTTTCTCCTTATCTCCACTAGTCATGCATATCCTACTCGCAAACTGCTTCCTCCTTTAGTGCTGACACCATCCACTATAGCGCATTCAGTCTGCATCTGCACGTGCATCACATAAACACGTGCACAAACTACACTAAGAGATCAGTGATGAAAATAAATAAAGCAGTGTGAAGCCTACTCTACGAGCTGACAGTAAAAAAATATTTAAAACTTTTAATGTAAGTGACTATGTGATGGTTCAGATTTATCCGAAACAGTTTCCTTAGGAACCGTTAAAATGTTGCATGTCCACAATGCTGGATCTTTCAAGATGTTGAATAAAATGAACTTCAATACTTATGTTATAAATCTTTCTAGAGATTATAGCATTGATTATACTTTCAATATTAATGATCTAGTGGAATACAAGGATTTTGATTGTAACCAGTGTTTTAAATATCGGATATCGGCGATATACCGGTCGGCAAAATTATGTACCGGATACCGGATACCGGGTGGTATCTCGCGATATGGTACTAAATACCGGTTGATATATCAATAGTAAATACATATAAGACATTATTAAAAGAAATAAGTTATTATCCAAACATCATATAAAAGCATCATTGAAATACCATAATGAACATAGAATAAAATAAAACAATCTCTCAAGTAAAAAATAATAATTATTATCCAAATAAGTAACTATAAGGGCCGATATATCGGATATTTCATCTCGGATATCGGCCGATATATCGGCCACGTGGCGATATATCGGCCAATATCGGTTCAAAATGATATCCGATAAATTTTTGCACTTATCGTATCGTTTTGTATAAAATACCGATATCTCGGCCGATATACCGGTATATCGGCCGATATTTAAAACAATGATTGTAACCCATTGATTGTTAAGCCTTCCTCTAAGTCATTCTCTGAGACACCCCCACTTAGGGGCTGTTTGGTTGCAAGGAAGTGGCGGAAGTAAGGGAATAGGGAAGTGTAATTGCTCACTTCCCTATCTATCCAAACACCGGAAAAGAAAATTAAGAAAACCTCTTTTCCTTTATCTTTTCTCTTTTACACAACCGTTTTCTCACTTCCAGAGTGCTACAGTTAATTTTGTGGTCATGTAAATCTCATTTGTAATAAATAGTAATACAAAACAGTTAATTTTTTGACCATGTAAATCTCACTTGCATTCTAACTATAGTCTATTTTTTATTTTTCTTAATTAATTTTTATTTTAATATTATTTTACGGTCAACTTTGTGGTCAACTTTTCCACTTCCATTTTCACATTACCATCCAAACACCGAAAAAGATAAAACGTTTTCCAAACCACACTTCCTAACAACATCCAAACACCGAAAAACTTACTAACCAATTCTCAAGTTCCAAAGGGAACTATTACTAATTCCTCACTTCCTCACTTCCACCCTTAACCAAACAGGCCCTTACCCCACTCCCAGATACTCATCCCATTACAGAGAGAATGTTGATAAAATTTTAGAGGATGAGACTATCACCACCAGAACTTGTGGAACTCAAAGGTGTTTAAACCGCTGTAAAGAAAAAGCACCGACTATTGATTTAGAGCTAGGTCGAGGTGATTTGTAGCAGACTGATCCAGTACATAAGAGGAATTCCACCTAACTCGACGGGGTTGAGCCTTCTCCCACCCCGGGAGAATGATGCGAACATCAAGTGCTGAAGCAGGCGAAAGAATCCCAGTCCAGATTAACTCAAGTAGTTGAAGATTTTATGCATTTTATTTTATGTAATTTTATATTTTAGTTGCGTTTCAATTTATTAGGAGTTAAATATTGTATTTTCTTTTATTTAGTACAATATCGGTTGTGGTTTGGAACTACAAATTTGTAAGGTCTATTTATAGACTCTGGATTAGTTGGAATAATTAATGAACTTTGAAATCAAATTATTGTGATAAAGTCATGTATCTCATTTATTTAGGATTATTCCTAATTATCCTCTAAATAAAAAATCCTAAAATCATTCCTCCCCCTCCTCTTTCTCAGCCACCGTCCCTATCTCCTTCATCTCTCCCTTCTGTGTTGCCTCTCACCCAAGCACATCACCATTAAACCCAAAAGAGCCCCACCATCATCTTACCTCCTCTCTCCATCATCGAACCAACCTGTCGTCATCTCCCTCTTCTTATTATTCATCTTCTTCTTGGTCTCCCCCCCCAAAGACGAACCCATCAACAGCCACGTCACTGCCACCCTCCCTGCCCGCACCACCAAGACACTCCCAACAGCGCCCACCAAGCCTTCTTCCTCCTCCCATCCGCGCTGACCTGCACCCCTCGTCCTCATCACCTGCGTGCACAAGTACTGGCACCACCGCCGCTTCCTACCGCCTGTCGCCAAGCCGACTCCCTCACAGCCTCCTCGGCACCCGAGCCCAAGGCGTCTCTTCCTCCTCCCCAAGGCGTCTCTTCCTCCTCCTCTGCCCTCGTTGCAGCATCACTCGCCTCCCCATTCGACGCCATTGCCAGGCTCTGTCCTCGCCATCGATCTGCGCCTGCAAGCAAAGAAAAGGTAATTGGTTGATTTTGTAGGGTTTCAAATTCCAATCAAGACCCGACCCGAAAGAAGGCAAAGGAAACGGGTTTAAGTTATTTACCCACTTTATACAGTAACATCCAATTGCTATGTACGGGCAGAACAGACCCATTAGAGCAGGGTCTTTTTCTTCGGGCGCAACTTTCACCTCCGGTGCCCCCATTTAGGTGATTTTTAAACCATTGCGATCGTGACGACGAGATCTACTCACCGACATCCACTACAGGTCACTGAGATCCCTTTGATCATCAGTAAGTAATTGTAGTTAGGATGCAGGTGCATATAAAACTAGAACAGCCTAAAATGGTAAGTGTAGCTAGGATGTAGCTGCATATAAAACTAGAACAGTCGAAAATGAGGCACATAAGTCATTGTGTCTAAATAGAAAGTATACGCAGCGCCAATGAAGTCTGGATCATAGGTAAGTGTGGGGGTTAAGCTATGAGAAGTACCAAATTGAAAAATGGGTTGTGGGCTTTGTTTAAAAAAAAGGTGTGTGCAGCCACATATGTGCCCACATGTGCTAGCACATGGTTATACCTAAGCATGTACCGGTAAAGTTTAGACCCAATACCAAATCCATTTTGACTTGAAATTCCCCTTATATACCTCTTCTATCTTCTCCTAGTTAAATGTTTCCTAGTTAAGAATATTAGGGATCATAATGTGGCTTCACTTGGTAAACAGTTATGGAAAGCTTTGAATGATACATATTCTAATTGGGTTAAAATTCTCAAAGCTAGAAACTTTAATAGAAGGAAGATGGAGAGATTCGATGGCAGACCCCTTATAGGATCGTCTACATTTGTATTTGGAGATGTAGTGAAAATTTTAGGTGGTGTGATGTTTAATTATGAAGATGGTAATAATATTAGATTTTGGGTGGATATTTGGATTGATCATATGTCTTTAGCAGCTGGCTGCTTACCCTTCATTTTTTGATATTGCCAAGGATAAGAAAGCCTTTTTCCCAGTACACCATGATTGAGGGAGTTAGGGATTGGAATATTCAAATTAGCAGAGATATATCACTAGTTCCATGTTTTGTATATTTACTCTGGTTTTTGAACTCTTATTAATGGTCTGAAAAATATGCTATTTCTTGGAGATAGTCTAATGGTCAGTTTTCTGCTAACTCTTACTATAAATTTCTTAATTATGGGGGCATTAATGTAGTCTGAAGCAAGGTGATTGCCAGAATGTTGCTTAAAAGTGAGAATTCTGATGTGGCTAGTTGTTCAAAATAGGATGCTGACTATAGATAATTTGGGCAGAAGGAATATCAAAGTTATGAATAAGTGCTATTTTGCCATACGCATAATGAAATTGTTGCGCTGGATGTCGATCAAATAGTCTCACATCGGCTAGACATGGGGATAGTCTTGGGTATATAAGAATTTGGGCTACTCCACCTAACAAGTTATCATTTTAGGATGGTACCGCAAGTCTTTATAAGTGGTATCAGAGTCATGCCCAGAACTTAGTCGTGTGAGTGGGTGGTGTTCGATCCAAACGGGAAAAAAGGGCGCATTGGTGGGCTCCTGTTAAGCTAGTCGGGCTCTCGAGGATTTGACAGCAGTGCTCCTGCTCCACGTAGGGGTGTGTTGCTTCTCACGCGATGAAGAGGAGTACTAGGTTGCAGTGTTGCTTCACATAAGGTGTGGCTTGTACCTCCACGCAGGGTCTGGTTGGTTGTCATAATTGACCGTAATTCGTAAGTTGTAATTGATAAAGTCTTTTACATTTGTAAATGAGTTACATACATGTAAGCTTTATGGTGTTTGGTTGGTAATATAAAGTTGTAAGTGAAAAAGTGTATTGTGCTTTACGGTGTTTGGTTGTCGTAATTTGTAAGTCGTAAGTGAAAAAGTTGATCACAAAATTAACTATTTGTTGATTTAAAAAGTTTTAATATTGCAAATAAATATAAAAAATGCTAAATATTAAAAAAATTTAATATTAACATAAAAAAATAATACAAATTTGCATGACCACAAAATTAACTGTAACTGGGCTGTAAGTGAGTGGTAATTGGGTTGCAAGTGAGGGGTAATTGGGTTGTGTAAGTCTTTTACGAATTACGGTCCAAACAAACGTCGTAGTTGTAACTGGGTTGTAAGTCATTTACGAATTATGGACTTTTACGCGAAACAAACGGCCCCGCAGTGGAGAAGTTGTGATCTCGATAGAGCATATGGTCTTCCAGGTGTGAAGATGGTCTTTCAACTGCGAAGAAAGATGAGTTTACAAAAAGACTATTCAAGAGGGGATTGTCGAGTTGGATGTCGAACAAATAGTCCCACATCGGCTAGACATGTGGATGGTCTTGGATATAGAAGGACTTGGGCTACTCCACCTAACAGTTTAACCTTTTGGGATGGTCCCAAGTCCTTACAGAAACAAGTTTGCATTTATTTGTTCATTGACCAGCTATTATTATTATTATTATTATTATTAGGAAATTTGGACAAAATTGTTTTTCGATTAAAGGAAAGCCTAGCTCCCTTGGATCCTGGTGGACAGCTTGGAGAAAGAAAATGGTGAGAAGAAAAAACCATATGTTATGGAATATGTATATGATGGAATCAGTTTGGGTTATTTGGCATGATTTTAATAATACGACTTTTAATCATCAAGCTATGTCTATTTTATATTTACCTGATTCCATTCTACATTTATGAAATTTTGGACAGGTCATCTAGCTTTGCCGCTAAAGAAGAAGGTGGATGCATCAATTGTCACATGTGCTTGAAAGAAAATGACGAATCCTATGGCAATATTAATGCTAATGGTCCTTCTTTTACCTATTCTACTAGGAATGCTGCTTCGACTAATGCAAATGGCGGTTTGATTGGCCTGTTCTACTTACAAACTCGGGTGTTTCAACTGTGGAGGGAACAATAGTGGGATATTGATAGATTATTGCGCTTTGTATTTGGCAGTAACTATAGGCTTTAGTTATGTTTCGTTATGATAGTTTGGGGTTTTTTTTGGTGTCTGTGGACATGTTCTACAATACTCTATCTGTTTGCTTATATTACATATATACATATTCTATGGCTAGAGCATTAGCTCCATGCTATGTTGTCAAAAAAAATGTTTGCTATTTCTTCCAGCTTTCATCCTTAGTTTTTCATCATCCCATTTCTCCTAAATTCTTAGGCAACATGCCATCTCTGACTAATAGGAAGGTATTCCTTCATTAATTGTAAGGACAAGGGCAGCTCTTCTTTCTCCTCAATTTTTTCCCCTTCAGTTAACTTACATAGCATGCATTCCTCTCTCCCATGGTTGCCTTCATCTCCTTCAATTCTTCCCTCCTTTCTGGTATTCCTTCCTCTAAATTTTCCCCCTTCTTTTCCTATTCAGTTCTTCCCTCTCTCATGATAGATCTTGCTCACTTTCTTTCCCTTTCTTTCCTTCTTTTGCAAAATGTAAGGTATGTACTTTCAGTTTTTTTCCTGGTTTACTCATTAGATGTTAGATGTTAGTTTTTTGTGGTTTGCTAAGGTAACTTTCATTTCATATTGTAGACTCATCAAGTTTATGTCAAGTGACGTCTCCAATAAAATGGCTACAAGCGCTAGTCAAGTAAAAGTCAGTGGTGAAGTTCTAGCAGACCTCTGACAGGGAACAAAAGGCCATTCAAAATTACTGATTTATGTTATGATTTTGCAAAGTGCATTCAGAGAGAAACAAACAATTTAATGAGGTGTAAATTTGGCACTCACATATACAAGGGCAGCATTTGGCAGATCAAGCAGCAAATTGCTGGCAATAACAGTGGCATGAAGATGTGAAGAGCCTTAAAGGATTGGACGGGTCTATGAAGTTCAAGGGTTGGGTCCTAGAAGAACAAAGGCTCCACTAGAGAGATTGTGAATCCTATCACCAGCATATAAGGCAACCCAATAAGAATGAGAATGAAAGAAAGAAGGAAAACAATTCACTCATCATTGCTAGGCTATGCAGCACTATAAGAGGGGAATGCCATTTCATGCCTTGTTAGAAGCCACTTAAGATAAGCATTGGAGACTATAGGGAGTATTTTGTCGGCTAAAGGCCCCAGCCAATATAAGTTGAGAGAGCCACTTCTATAGTGAACGAGCAAAATAGAAGGTGAAAGGAGATTTTAGCAAGCATAGAGCATGTTGGGAACAGTAGGGATGTCCTATTATCACTTCAGGCAGGAAGCACAGAAGCATGATTAGTCCATGCATACATTGCCAGGAAAACACAAGCTTCGTAACGCCTGGAGGACTCTGGAGGGCACGTTGGGGGGTTGGAGCATTGCATAAAGGAAGGAAGGAGGATACAAGAAGGTTGTAGAGGTGACTGATAACCAAGCATCTGACTTGATAGTCAAGGATATCATGAAGAAGAAAAGGCTTGCATATCTGTTGGCCTCTATGTTACCATCCATAAATAAAGAAAATGGTTTGGTGAGAGCAGGGAAGAGGAAGCATTCACAAGCTACACCAATGGATTCTACATGATAAAGAGATGTGAAGTTGGTGATGGACTGAATCATGGAGAACTTCAATCCAGACACAAGCAGCACCATTGAATATTAGTAGGCGGGCCTTCAATTCCATCAGGGTGTCCAAAGTCTCTGAGGGGAAGCTGGGTTAAAGGGTAAAGTATCTGAAGGCTGAAACATGACATTAAGCATGGAGAAGCATTGGGAACCCAAATATCATTTATCTGGAGCAGTTTCTTTTTGTCTGCTCATTGCGGAAAAGCATTCTGCTTTCGGTTCTCCAGAATAATCGAGTGAGGAAAAAACTAAGATTTTACAAGTACTTTAATCAAAATATCAATCTGACCTATTTCACACCGCTCTCAATGAGAAAATGGGTGAGATTCTGCAACATCAACAAGCCTATTGAACTGGAGTGATGAAAGCAATAAAATGAAAACAGAGGAAAACCTCACCTTGAAACACTTGACCGTCAAGGGTCGTCCTAACATCAATACATGGATAAGAGCAAGACAACCGACTGAATCATTTTAGAAGTTCCAAGCAGATGCTAACACAGATAAGTAGATAATTTATGAATAAAAACAAATAGAGTTGGCACATTCAAATTCAAAAGAGTAGAGCTTGGGAACATACAGTAAAGAAAAACTGTAACTAGTAAAGCAGTGCATTGTATAAGAACAAGAAAGAATCGAACCTCTTGAGTTGTCTGGAGGTAGGGGTGGAAGCAGCAAGGGCGGGGGATTTATCGTCATTGGTAGTAGCCTTTGACGATGATGAGGATGATCCAACAATCTGCTCCATCTTATTGAACCAAGGCCAGTGGCTGACGGCGAGGCTGCCACTATTGAGGCGCTGGCACTCGACCTTATACCGCTTCTTGAGGTTATCTACCTTGTTCTTGCACTGCTCCACGCTCTTTCCAGACTTGTGCTTGTCGCATCGCTCGCTGACAATAGTAGCAACATCCTCCCAGTCTCTGCCCCGCAGATTTCCCCGGTTCAATTGAATGTATTTCTCAGTGTAGGCATCGAGAAGGCAGGAAATGGCCGAGTCACTCCACTCCTCACGGTCCTTGCGGTAGTCCCCCGAGGACGAGGAAGGAACAAGTGGCCTCGACTTCTTGTTATTGGTGGTGTAGTAGATGGAAGGGGATTCTCCATCGCTGAGCTCTTCGCGGTCCTTTCGCTTGGGGTCTTGCTGCTGCTGCTGCTGCTGCTGCCTTGATGTTGAGGGAGGAGGATGATGCGCCACTGCTGCCGCCGCATCTCCACGAGATCTGCAATCTCCGTCACCATTGTCCTCATCGTCATCCTCCTCATGAGACTGAGGAACGAAACCAGCGTCATCTTCAGCGGCGAAGCAGTGATGATGAGGATTGACGTCGGCTTGGGAGAAGGCTTCGCTATAATTGCCCTCTTCAACGCTGTTCTTTTTAGGGCTCGTGATTGTGTTTAAAGGAGGGAGAGGCCGAGCATGGATTGAAACCCCTCCCCCTTTAGCTGCCGATGCTGCTGCGATGTATCGATGAGAAAAAGGAACGGGCAGTTGCTGCGGAGGCAGCGGCTGCTGCTGCTGGACTTGGTGGTGGTGGTGGTGGTGAACCTGTTGCGACTGCGCCTCGTCTCCGAGAAGCCCGAAATCGTCGTCGCAAGATGCCATCTTTTTTTGATCGCGGCGGCGTTAGGGTTAGGGTTACGGTTTACGGATCCGAACAAAGCGGGAGGGCACGGGAGGCAGACGACGTTAGCCACGGGGCGCCATTCTCTGCCAAAAAAAACGCCTCAAATTGGGTAAAGGATGGAGCCTTCCGTGAATAATTGGCTACGGGACCGTCACCGTCACCGAGGTGTGACGGCCCCGTTAATTAACACCGCAGGCGCGCCCGCATGTGGTGGGACCCTACACCAGGCCTCCCAGTCCATCCCCTTTCTGTGCCTGTGTGCGCGCCCACTCTGCCTCTCTCTCTCTCCCCCCCCCCCCCCCCCTGTACTCTCCCACGGTGGTTGGAATGAGCAAAATATTTTTTTTTTTTGATGGAGCAATTATTCTAATCAAAACAACAATTCTGCCCTCAAAGGGATTCGGGGTATGATTCGTGACCTTCTCTCCTTTTGGGGGAGTTAGGAGTATACTTACCATCTTCTGCAGCACGAAAAATATGAGTTGTTAATGAAGTAAACTCTCATAAAATCCTCAAGCCAAATTTGAATTCTTTCTGCCACTAAGAAAAGCCAGGAGACTTGCCCACTAGTTAATCACATTTGTCTATTATTATACGAGTAGCTATAATTATTCACAATGAAACTAATAGTTAGGCATACTCATAAAAAGAAGTCAGTAGCTCTCTCTTTCAAAGAATAAAGTTATTCTTTACTTTCATGTTGCGCTTTTTTAAACAAAATTAAGAGTAACATAATTGTAAATGTGTTTTTCCTCTGCTTTCTTTACTATTTGTTATTTCTTGACAATTCAATTCAAGATCAAGATCAACCAGTCTAATTGGTCAGATCGGTGAAAATCAAATAGGAGGTTTTCTGTTCAATTGAACGTTCCTCAATTATAGAACTACCTTTCAAATTCCTTTCTTAGATACCAATCAGACTGGTATTTAATCGGTTTTCGAATTAGTAATAATCAACAAGATAAATAATTCAATAATAATTTATCTAGTAATAATGTTTATATAAATATTCCAACAGGAATACTTTATTCAGCATATTCCCTGCAGTTAGAACGTTTGTTCAAATGGAAAGGAATACAATAATTCTTGCAACACTGAACGTTAGTATAAACGAACAAAGTAAAAAAATTAATATGGAGTGAGGAACACATACAACGAATTTTCTTAAGATAATTACGCCCCCCGCTACAGCTGGTCTCCCAAGATATAACACTCTTACGTATAGTCGAACCAAAATTAACATGTACCTTCCACTTGACCGAAAGTAAGAAAAGGACACAGACAAAATTTTGAATTCAAACACAATTCTGAAATCTGAACATGACTTTAAAGGACTTAATCTATTCATTGTAGTTGATTGAGCTTTGAAATTCTCAGTTGTCAGAGTTATTCATCTTTTGGGGTAGAATCTTAGAGTATATATAGGAGTTTGGAGGAGCAACTATTCGAAATAGGCTGCACTCATTTGGCAAGAAAGGGTGCATCCGTTCGGTTGACAACGGGTTGCATCCCGTTCGGTTTTGTAACGACTCACACTCGTTCATGAGAGAGGTTTTGAGCCGGCCCAAAACAATGGGCCCATACCCGAGTCCACACCCGCACCAAATCGGCACCGGAGCCAGGACGAAGCGGGCGGCAGCGCGCGCGTGCGGCATGGCTTCCCCCCAAACGCGTGCAAAAACTCTACCCTAAGGACACACTCTTAACTCTAAACTTTTCAAATATAAATCACTCAACTTTCTATATCACTTTCAATGTGGGACTAAAGAGTTTTCGCTCTTTTTGTCTCATTTAGCTATTGTATTATGCCAACTTTTGACTTGAATATCTCATTTATTCGGAAACGAAATTGAACATGTGAATATACCAAGTCCATCCTCAATAAAAGAAGAACACATTCCAACCATCTCCCGTGCGTTTCGAGCAACGGATCTGCCAAAATTCAGGTCAAGGTCCCCCAAAAATTCACTTGATTAATTCCAAGTTTCCAACACTATTTTCAACTCAATATTGGTTACACAAGTAGCCTGGTAAAATAAGAGTAGACGTAACTTACACTTTTAAGGAGTAGGTTATCATGTGTTTTTTGAGAACAGATTCTTGCACTATCTTTAATAGTAGATTCTTACATCATATTGTAATGGTCAAATTCTGACCCACGCAAGGTGATTGAGTTAAAACCTGCACACACAAAATACGGAATTTCAGAACTTAAGAATAAAGAGTGCAAGGTGCTCAATACTACCGTGATAGTAAGTGGCTATGCGGGTCGTGATCCACAAGGAGAGACTATCAATGGAAGATTTTTTAGCAGGTTCTCTTTTAAGTTACAAAGTATGGTTAAAGATCTTCTTTTAGTTCTTTAAAAGAAAAGAAAAAATAAGTTTAAATCAAGTTGGGAAGAAAGTGGTAGATTGAGAAGGTGGAGAAAATAAAAAATAGATATATACAAAGAAATTGAAAAGAGGGATAAAAGAGTTGGGTGTTGATAGTGTTAGTGATCTAAACTAAAGAATTAAAAGAAATAAAACTAAAACCTAAAAAACTTACTTATCTCTTCGGCATCTGCTTACCTTTGACCCGTATCGATGATGTACCTTTGTTTGAAGGTGAGCGAAGTATGACAAATAGGATCTTCCCCATTCTCGATTTACCTTATGAAATGAAGGGGCAAGTTACACTAATATAGAAATAGAAATTCATCACCATAAGCCTTCAACGGCACTTGCAAGTGCAAGGCAATTTCGAGTCTATCAGATTCATTTGGATCCACAAACACAGAATAGGGAAGCAAACAAAAACAAGAATAGAACAGAAAAGAAAACTTCGATTCGATTCAAATAACAATGAAAGAAAGATTACTTACACCGGTGTCACCCTCAATACAAGTTTGTTCTCATTCCTCCTTGAAAATCTCCTCTCCTCTTAGTTACATAAAGAAAATAAAAATTACATAAAAGAAAACTAAAAACCTACGTTACAAACTACAGAATAGCCTAAATTCTACTCTCTGCTTGGTTGCTCTTCTGCCTCTGATGTGTGAAGTATTTATAGCATAGAAATGGATAAGGAAATGAGTTAAAAGATAGGGAGAGCTGGCTATTTCTGAATTTGAATCCTCCCCTTATTTCTAAACTTGATTTGATGTGGATATTCAGTTCTGATTTGCAGCTTGTTGGCGTGTTGATTGCTGAATATATCTTATCAAATGACAGAATTAGAAATAGTGATCAACTTAAGAGTTGTAACCCTTTAAGTCTTCTTTCTAGATCAGCTTGAATTATCAGATTTGAGATTTGGTAGCGAAATTTATGATTTCAAATACTAAAATGTATCCAGTCAGAATCTGAGTCAAAATTGCTTCATCTCATACGTTAATATTCTCTCTATCCATTTATCCCTTTGGATTTTGAATTTGGACTTTGTATTTGACATTATCCTCAGTTGATCTTTAACTAACCAAAATGAATTTATAGAAATCCAAATTTTACCGATTTTCATTTGGTGTTATCTTTTGATTTGCTCTGATCTTCAGCTGAATATTTACCCCAATCCTTTATTTATTCTAACTAGATCTGGGATCATCCTCAGCTAACCAAATAAATCCAGTTAAATCTGATTTTAACTGGTATTTATTTGATTTAATCCTCTTTCTCTTCATTATTATCTTCTGTAAAATAGACATTTATGACAAAGAAACTAGCAGATCTATTACACGATAAATGTAGGAGTGTAATGAAAAGAATACAAAATATGTGTATGATCACACCCCCACACCTATCTTTTGTTCGTCTTCAAGCAAAACAATAAACTAAACCAAAGATTATTAGACCACTTTTACATGTCACGCGATTACACTGAGCATGTGCAACAAGCCGTTAAACCTCTAGGTTTCCCCTAGAGGACGAGTTTTGTCTCGTGAAGGTTTTCACTGGATTGCACCCACAAAATTCATAAAGAAAGAGAAAAATATTAGTATTTTGAAAACACATTTTAAAAGAGAAAAATATTTTAAAAATTATTGTAAGAATTAAGTAATCTATAAGTTATAGGAAAACTGAATTTTTCATTTCTAAACTTAGTCTCTATTCAAAAATTTGTTATCAATCAAAATAAGGAGTCAAATTGTACTTCTCATCTAGTCTATTACTTTACCCTAAGTCATATGCACCTTCGTGCCCGTAAAATTTTGACTAAGGGTTCTTTAACTCTAACTTTTATGCCTTATTTATTTATTTATTATTTTTTTATTTTTGATGGTATTATTCCTTAGTTCTATTAGGCTTTCTAATATGCCCAAGTAACGAACCTTTAATCTGTGACTCTCAAACCAAACGGTCTTAGGGTACCGAGTGAGAAGACACCCCAAAGACTTAAGGGCTCGAGCAAATAAGGCAACAAAACTAAGAATTTTATTATATGAACCGCCTTTTAGGCGTAAATACTTATGCTTTATGAGGCACAAATACCTAACTTAATCAGAGGATTTATATATATATTCTTTTTCTTTTTCTTTTTTTTTAATAAGGCATAAGAATTTTTGTTTTTGAACCCTAAATATGTAAGTGTATAAAGCATGCATATATTATCAAGGTAAAGATTAAGACAGATTACTTTCAAAAATTTTCTTCCTGACCTTAGAAATCAAACAAATAATCTTATTTCGACCAAGTATAAGAAATCCTAATTATGATTCTCTTATTCCTTAAAATTGACTTAATTTCTTATAAAAATATGTCAAAATATTGTTTCTATTTTCAAAAAATTTTAAAAGTAAAGAATTTATTTTAATAATAAAAAGAAAACCTAAGTTATGTTAGAACCCTCCCTCACACCTATCTCATGCATTATCCGCAATGTATGAATTAATGCATAAATGCATGAAAAAGAAGAAAGGGAAGGAAATATTACCTTAAGGTGGTGATTCCGGTGGTGGTCTGATTGGTCCACGAAATGCGGCCCAATCTAATTTGCGTGGAGTTCGGAGGAACCCACCAGAAACCTCTCTAATATAACCCACTAAAATGATGTATATATGAGTGATTTTTATTAAGAATTTTACCCCATCTAATTTTTAAAATTTCAAACTAATTTCAGAGTCATTATTATCAACACCTCTGTCCCAAAATTGAGTATGAAAAGATGGAATGATTGATATGGAATCAGGAAAGGTATGAACTACAATCGACTCAGGAAAATGACTGAAGTCAAGTAAAGGTTTAGGAGTCAAAATTTGTTCAGGAAGTGGGTCAAAATCAAGAAGTTGAAACTCAAGTCCACATTCATTTCCCCACAATGGAATGTGACTTTCTAAAATTGGTGATTCAAGCTCAAGAATGACAGGTATGAGAATCAAAACTGACTCTAAAATATTGCTCAAATCAGGTAGCAAAATAGGAATCAATATTGATTCAGAAATTTGAACTGGATCAAAAATTTGAGACTCAAGGTCACATTCCTCATTGAGTTCAATTTCGTAAAAATGAGAACTTGCCAATTTGTCAATAGGACTTTCAAAAGTATGAAATTGGTCAAGTTCAATATGATGTTATAAAAGATTGGTGATTCAATTTCCCGATGGACAGGCACAGGGTCCAATATGGACTCTGGAGAAGGATTGAAATCAGGTGAAGACACCGGAATCATTATTGAATCAGGAAGTAGAATTGAATTACCAATTTGAGGTTCAGAATCATATTCATTCTCAAATTTAATTTCAGGAAAGGGATAACTTGCCAAAATGTCAATGTGATTTTCAAAATTTAGAGTTCGGGTAAGTTCAAATGGGTGTGATGAAATGGAATCTTGTTTTCAAAAACAACATGATTCTTTGGCTCTAACAGAATGGTTAGGACAGTAGAAATGGTCAAAGGGTGAGAATGGAGAGTTTTGATCATTATATCTATGTCATGATTATGAGTGGTTTGAGATTGAGTCATGGCTTCAAGCAACTTTTCATAGTCGATTGGTTCATTGTTTTGTTACGATTGAACTTGAAAAGGTGAAGTTTTGTTTTGGAATTTGTAGTGAAATCGTGAGTCCATCAGATTTTGTGATTGTTGCTTGGATTCACACATACTCATTTTCAAGATTGATGGTTTTCTATTTTGAACTGGTGGAACTGAGTATGAATCTTGAAAATATTGTGGAATTGGGGAGGCCTGAAATTTTCGTTCAGCCTCCTGCATGACTCATATACTATTTTCTAACTTGAATTTTTCTTTAATGGGTTGGTGTAGAAAAGGAGTATATGAAGCAAAATTGAAAAATGAATATTGTGAAATTGTAGAGAAGGTGGATAAGGAGGACAAGTTGGTTGAAAATTGAACTCGGGGGGGGGGGGGGGGTGAATCCCCATTGACTTGTGAAGAGTTGCAATTATTTTGAAAATTATGGTCATAAGATTGGGGGCATGGGTTGAGTTGATTCGTATAAGTCCAACCTGGTGTATTTGGTTAGTTCATATTGTAAAAATTCTGGTTGGAATTATCCGAGTCAAATGGGGTGAAATACGGATTACCATTAAAATTAAAAAAATTGTTGTTATAAGCCATATCACACAAGAAATGTCAAATACAAATAAATAAGCAAACAAATAAAAAGAAAAATCTAACATAAGTTAGGGTAGACCTTAGACCTAGACGACTCCTAACTGATTAGACTGTCCACAGGGGGTATATTATTGAATCTGACCACAAATTAATCGACCGGATAGGGGCAAGATTAGTGGGAGGTATCCGTGCCTAAGCAACGAGCCTAATTATGTCAAACCACCAACCTTCAGGGTTTCGCCCCTCAATCCCAAACCTTAGACACCGATTTGAAAAGAGTCAAATGTAAAGTCACCTAGAGGGGGGTGGTGAATAGGTGATGGCTAATCTAATGGTCACTTAATGCCAAATAATGCGAAAGTAAAACTATTATGACCTAAACTAAAGCTCTTAAACTAAACACCACGTATAACACAAGAGTGTAGCCGAATTCCCCGTGAAGGGCTCTGGACTAACTCCTCTAGATTCCCCTAGATAAGGGTTGAGGTGCCGCGTTGGCTCTCTTGGTTAAATCCAAGTGTTAGCAAACAACCCAACAAGTATAACAATTAAGCACACAAGTATATCAAGCAAATAAATATAAACACAAGAAAAGTATGTAAGATATAAACAAAAGACAAAGAGAGAGAGAGAGTGAGCAATCACAAACACAAGGGATTTGTTTCGAGGTTCGAGCACCCTTGCTCTACATCCCCGCCTTCGACACATGAAGGATTTCCACTAAAATCGATCCCACCGGATCACTCGGTGCCGCAACACCTACAACTCTCGGACTCCCTAGTCCGTACACACCGCAAGCCCACCAGCTCGCCGAGGCCGCACCTCAAACAAAGAGTTCGCACCCGAACTCGAAACACCGAGTCCCCACTAGGACCCGAAACAATGCGAACACACACGTCCGCCTCCTCAAAGAACTAAGATGAACTTTGGTGATCACAACTCTTGATCACCTAAAATCCTCTCACAACAAACTCCTATAGGTAGATATAGCAATGGATGGCTCAAGTGTTGTGTGAGAAAACAAGGAAAGAGATGGTGGAGGAAAACTCAAGAAAATCTCTTTTATCACTCTTGATAAACTCCCCTTAAGATTGGAAGTATTAGCTCTCAATTTAGTGGAGAAAACTCTTTTAAATAAGTGGGAAAAACTGGCTCAAAGTCAACTAGAAATCTTATTCAAAAACAATGTCCAAACCCCCAAATTTATAGGGGTAGAAAAACTAGCCGTTGGGGTCTGA
This sequence comes from Agave tequilana, assembly GCA_038442645.1. Classification (NCBI taxonomy): domain Eukaryota; kingdom Viridiplantae; phylum Streptophyta; class Magnoliopsida; order Asparagales; family Asparagaceae; genus Agave; species Agave tequilana. The sequence continues at coordinate 55,589 of JAVJIF010012487.1, forward strand.
CAGAACTGTCGGTCGACCGCCCGGTCGACCGGCCAACGGTCATATTTCAGACCGTTGTGCCATCGGTCGACCGAGCCAGGATACAGAGAGCAAGTCTCTCTGTCCGGTCGGCCGCCCGGCCGCCCGGGGCCTTTCCAGAGAGCAGAGCTCTCTGGACGGTCGACCGGGTCGGTCGGCCGGCCCTCCTGCCAGAACTGGCGTGCACGTCTGTGCACGTCGGTCGACCGGCTATAGCCAGGACAGAACTGTAAAGGGATTTAAAACTTGGTCTTTTTAATTGAAATAAAATCCCATAAAAATATAGAAAATCTACAAAAATAGTTTTACCAATATACTTTGATAAACAAACATGCTTGCACAAAATCAAGGCATGTTATAAATGATTTGGACTATTTTTGTAAGTTGAAAATATTGGCTCAAATGAAAACAGTATTTTTAAAAATGGTTTTTCTAAAACTTATCTTTTCCAAAACATCTCCTAAATACAAAAATAAGATATTTAAACAACTTTGAAAGCATAGGGTGTATGGATATGATCCACTACACAAACATGGTGAAATATCTATGTTTTTGACATTAAGCTCTAAACATGGTTTTGGATAAAAGATATGTAAATTTGAAAACCAAAATCCAAACAAGTATTTTCTAGAATTGAAAATCTTTTGTAAAAACAAAACTATCAAGAGTGTGTATGTAATATATACTTGAGCAATCCACCAACTACTCTATCCTTTACATTTTATCTAAAACAAAATCTTCTAAAAATAAACCTAGACTCAAGTCTTCATCTTCTTGAAGTCTTCACTTGAAGCCTTCTTGACTTGGTCCAAACACCGTGCTAGCTCCAAAACTTGACTTTAAATCCTTTGTTGAAGCTATGCACCTACTAAGATCTTGATCATGAATCTGTCACTAATTAAACACAAGATCATTAGTACTATAACTACATGAGTTAATCATCATCAAAACTAGAGTGATGGGCCTTCGGGCCAACAATCTCCCCCTTTTTGATGATGACAAAACTCATGAAGTTAAATATGCATGGATTAAAGTAAAGCTTCAAAGAAGCTCCCCCTTAACTCATGCATCTCAAATAGACAAATAAATATGCAATGTATGCTCATAAACATGTATGCAAATCTAGGAGATAAAACATGCACTCAAGCATAAAACACATCAAATTCTTTTTCTCCTATTTGCAAAATAAAACATATATGCATAAACAATCTTTTTCACAAAACATGCATATAAACCAAATCTTTCTCCCCCTTTTTGTCAATCATCAATAAAGGGGTAAAAACACAATCAACAAATTTTTCTCCCCCTTTTTGTCATAAACAAAGAGATCAATAAGGGGTCAAATCAAACATATCAATAAAAGATTATATGCGATATACATTCATGAAGAGGAAGACGGTTAAGTAACTTCCCTACACATATACATTACATGAAAGAGGGATGACAAGCCCTAATTCACATAACGTATAATATGTAATGCATAAGAGGAGATGTAAAGCCCCCCTACACACGTGTATCACATAAAGAAGAGTTGTCAAGCTCCTCAATATACAATACACTCAACATGAATCTATATGTAGAAGAGATGTTAAGCTCTCCTTGCATATAGGCAATACAACTCAAAAAATTTTGAATTTTTTCTTATAAAACAAAATTTTGAATTTTTCTTTCTTAAAACAAATTTTGAGATATCAAATAAACATAATTTTTTTTTAATTTTGATACCAATTTTAAAACATAATGCATAAGCTTAAAAAATTTGAAGTAAGCTTAGCATAAACAAAGTTTGTGCTTTTAAACATGTAAATCGATTTTAACTTAAGCACAAAACAAATCATATATATGTATGAAAAATGAGTATACCAATTGAAATTGATACATACATATCTAAGAAAACAAAATATGAGTATATACAAAAAATAGAGTCAAATTGATACCAATTGAAACGATTCAATGATACCAATTGAAACAATAATAGGATCATGTGTATATCTCATAAACATTGAAGAATAAATAACTAGTTAAGTTAATTTTTGAAAAACTAGTTAAAGATCCTTCAAAACATATGTATTTCATGAATCATACCAAATACACAAGAGATGACACTCAAAATCGATTAAGCTCAAAAAAGTGTTCATGAATCAAAGTCATGACAAAACAAATAAAGTATGAGTGTACAAGAATCATGTATATAGCATTTTCATGAAAATAGTCATTTAGGCTCAAAAAGAACATGAATCTTTTATTTTTCATTAAAATAAAACAAACTTCTAGGTATATGTATGATTTGTCTAAATCTAACAATATACATACATATCCCAAACATAAAACGAGTCTATTAATAGTATTTGCATGAAGGCAAGAGACTCAAAAAGGATATACATGTATATTTATTAGATTTGAATAAAAATGCATATACATGAAGTAAAAACACGAAAATAGGCAAAACAAGTATAAATGAAAGAATCATCAAAACTAGGCTATACATGTGCATATAGTGGGTACAAATGAGCATGAAGTGCAAACATATATGAATCAATTTGTTCTCACTATTTATACATGTATAAATCCAAGTTTTAATAGAATCTACATCTAAACAAGTTATATACCTCATGAAGTACAAAACAAATAAAACATGAACATGCTAAATGATATGATATCATGAAAATAAAAGCATGTACATAAATTAAGAGTTTAGAAATAGTTACCAACTAAGGAACTATACTCCAAATCTCCAAACATGGTGGCCTTTCCACCAAAACTCCTTGATAGCGGTGCATCAAATGTATGTCCTTCTAGTCCATGCAACCACCACCAAGGCACTAAATCTCTCACGTCTTGTGAGAGCCCTCCCTCACCTACATCAAATACAAAAGGTGGGGATTTTGGTACCCATTTTTTCTTGGGTCCTTGGGGGTTAGCTTTGTAAGGAACCCAAAAATTTTTATTTTTAGCAAAATTTAAAACATGCAACTTATCAAAACAAAATTTTGCTAAATGGCCTTTGCGGCCACAATGTGTACACTTATACACCTTAGAATGCTTATGTGTGTGAGTGTGATCATGACGTGCAACATAAGCATATGCATGATGAGGATGATGTGCATGAACATGTGGAGTTTCTTTCTTTGAAAACATAGACTCCAACCTAGAATGATTAAATGCACATGAGCTCAAAGTAGAGCTCAAACTACTAATCCTAATTTTCAAAACATTAATCTCACTATTATCAATGGTGGCATGTAAAGTATGGTGAGATTGTGAAACAATTTTCTTCTTTTTAGAAACATTTTCTTTTTCTTTTTCTTTTTCTTTTTTAAACATTTTTCTTTTTAAAGAGTTGTTTTCTTGAAAAGTAACTTCTTTTTGTTTTTCCACCAAGATAATTTTATTTTTCAAAACCATATTTCCTTTACATAAATCATTCAATTTAGACATCAAGGAAATATTTTCATTTTTCAAATCATTATTTTCTTTTTCAATACATGCAATTTTATTTTTAAAAGAATTATTTTCTTTATGCATGCAAACAAAATCCTTTTTCATATTTTTATTTTCCTTTTTAATCATGTCATATTTCTCAAGCAATAGTTGACAAAAAGATGTGAGCTCATTATATGACATGTCATTTTCATCTACCTCGGATTCGGTGATTAGGAAAAGATTATGTGAAGTTATTGCACAAATATTCAATGAAAGAGGAAAGGTTTAGAGTCAACCTCGGTGCTTAGATCACTTCACAATGTATTTAAGATGGTTAATATATCCTTTCCAATCTCCGCTATAGCAATGGCTATACCGGGTCGATCCTCGAGGAGAGCTCACGTTGGAAGTTTTACGGTTCGGAGTGAAGAAATGAAAACGAAGATTCTTCTTTGTTATTTACACAAATGCAAGAAACATGGAAAAGAAAATAGAAGAAGTGATTGATTTGTGCATGATAGAAAAGAAATCAAAAGAACTTTGGCGAAGTGTATTGCTTAAGAAAAGAAGCTAGTAAAAAAAATGTTGGAAAACTTTAGATGAGAAAGTACATGGCTAGCTAACTTTACTTCACTAACTTACTATACTCAATGGTGATGCTTGATTGCCTCATGTTGATTCATTGGCAATAGAGATTACTTTGCTTGTTTGTTCAAGTACTTTACCGTTTTGAAGATGAGTGTTCTCTTGTTCTTAGCTTGAAGCCTCATATTGATTCATTGGCTCTCTAGATAGATTTTCAATGATGAACTCTAGGATTGGTACTCAAGGGATGCTAAGTTAGAAGAATCAACATTCATTTAAACATTCAAGACATAACAACAAATTAGCTTGAAGTAAAGAAGTTGTTCTACAAGTAGCACATGTTTGGTGATCCATCTCCATGTTCCATCAAGGCTCTTGTTCTAGACAAGGCTCTAAATGAGGCACACATGAGTCATATGGAGTTTGAACAAGCATTTACCAAGGGAAAGCAACTCTACTTCCTTGGAAAGCAAAAGAAACTCTAACAATGCAAGTATAGAAATTTGCAATCATCCAAAGAGATAGAAGTTAGCTAGGTAAGTTGTTAGCTAGCCATGCAATAGAGATTTAGCTATCCATTACACAAGAAACAAAGCAACAATTCATGATGTAAAGCAAGGAGAAGTAAAGCAATGGAAATGCACTAGAATGAAAACAAGAAAGTAAAGCAAAGTAGAGCAACGTACTAGAGCTTGTAAAGAGAAGAATGAAGCTTTGATTAATCCTTGCTTACAAGTAATGTCACCTCCTTGCTTACAAGCTTTCAACAGCACTCTCTTTCTCTCTTTGACAAAATCTCTAGGAGGAAGAAGATGGAGACTAAAACCTAGGAGAATACTAAAACAAAATACAAGAGTTTCCCCTAATTTCTCCTCTCTCTTCTCTGCTCTCTCTTGAAGACCCTGGTCGTGTATTTATAGCCCTCAGTGAGAATCATCTAGAGCCCTGGCCGTTGGCGCAAAATCTGGGCTCCAACAGACTCCTAACTGCCGCAGATACGCGGGAAAAGCCTGGATTTGGCGGCAAAATCTGGGCCGTTGAGGCTAGATTTTCTGTTGTGAGTTAGTTGCGAGGTTGTTATCCACGTGGCCTTCTGGAAGATCGAGTTGGCGCGCGGATCTCTCCTGATTCTAGATTCAAATCTTGGGCTCTTTTGGGCTTTGAATTAATCTCTTTAATTATTGCTAATTTAAAGAGATTTTTGGGCTTTTTCTCTTTTAAGTTGTGGACCTGCAAAAATAGAGAGAAAAGGATTAAAAATCACATTTTTATATACAATATGCATGGTATGGAAGTGATAAAATATGCAAATATGTATAACAATCACACCTCCATACCTAGCTTTTGCTCGTCCTCGAGCAAAAAAGAAAGAAAAAGAAAGAAAATCCTAACTAATTTATTACACCACTTTCGTAGGTGACACGATTGCACTGAGCACGTGCAACAAGCCGTTAAACCTCTAGGTTACCCTAGAGGAGGAGTGTTGTCTCCTGAGGGTTTTCAGCGGATTGCACCCACAAAAACCATAAAGAAAAATAAAAGGATTAGTGAAAATTTTGATCCATGTTTTAAAGATTCTAACTTGAGCTATAGGTTTCAGGTTACTCTAAACTTGTCATTCCTCTTATAAGCGTCTATTTGGAGTTTTGTTTTCAACTTAGGTTAAGATTTTAGGGAAAAGATCAAAAACCGAATTTTGCATCAATCCTAGGATATATACATCTATAAATATGAAGGATCTTTCTTAGACTAAGTTCATTTATTTACTAATATATATAATATTTTTTTTCTTTTTTCTTTTTTTTTTATATTATATACAATTTTTATTTATTTACATTTCCTTAGCATCCTTAGGCTTTCTAGTTTACCCTTGTAGCGAGTCTCTTACCGATGACTCCCAAACCAGATGGTCTTAGGGCACCAGATGAGAAAACATCCCTCGGGTTCGATGACTCAAGTAAACTAGGCCACGAAGGAATTTAAGGACTTAACCACCTTTAGGCGTGATCGGCAATGCTTCTTGAGGCACGGCTAACCAGCTTAGTTAGTGGCTAAGTATTTACTATTTATTTATGTACATCTTTTTTTTTTATTTTTTTATTTTTTTATATATATTTTTTATTATATATATATGTAAATAAAATCACAAAGTCTTTGATTAATCCATCAATATGTTTAATGTATATATCCTAAAGAAAGAATTAAAATCTAGTAATTTTTCTAATCCTTTATTACTTAACCTAAAAATCTAACAAAACTCCTCTTTTCAACTTATAATTAGAAATCTTAGTTAAGAGCTTCCTTAATCCCTAAATTTCAAGTTTGATTCTTTAAATATGGATCAAGAATTTCCTTTTTTTTATTTTCTATTTTTTTATATCTTTCTAAGAAAAGTAAAATCTAAAAAGAAAGGTAAAACCTAAAAAGAAAATGAAAATCCTAAAAAAAAAAAGGCCTAAAAAGAAAATGAAAAATCCTATGTTAGCATCTACCCCCCATACCTATCTCATGCATTATCCTCAATGTATGAAAGATGAAATAATGCATGAAATAGGTAAAGGATAAGGCTACTCCCTCTGTCGCTTTGGACCCGATGTGGTGCTACGTCCAGCCGACTGTGATCTCCTCAACGCTGCCTCCATACCTTCTAATCGAGAGGATTGCTCCTTTACCTTTTTCCTAAGTCGAACCTGTCCCCTAAAGATTTTCTTCATGCCCTTCCACATGGTGGACATGAAGGTTCGTGACTCAGTTGGGGGTCCTGCCTCCAGAATTGTGGCTCATCTATCTCCTCCAGGCTTTCCTCCGAAGAGGACTCAACAGGTACATCCTCAGGCTGGGCACTGGGTGTCCAGAGCGCCTGCAAGCAACCATTATATGAGCTTGTGGGTCTCTCTACAGTAACAGACACTCGGTCAAATATATTAAAGACAGCGTCTGATATGAACTGTTTATACAGACGTGTGATTAAGATTGAATGGGAATGCTTTGGACCCCGAGTGCGGGAGGAATGTTCAAGAATGGCACGGAAGATGGCCCTATTCAAACAGACCGTGTGGTTATGTGTCATTAAATCATGGATTATTTGTAACACGGGTCTGTTAAAGGAAGATTGATGGTCAAGCCCAAAAATGTTGCGTTGGACCCAGCGTCCAATGCAATGAACATTTCGAAAAGTCGTGTTGGCTTTGAGCCCACGGTCCTGAATTGTACAGCGGACCCCCATGATGGGTATGTAATCTAGCAATGGCAAGGGGTCGCTATGGTGGGGATGAATGGGGACATCAGTGATTTCAGCAATGAGTGGGATTGTGACAAAGATGTCACCGAATGGCATGTGTACTACAAATTGGTGCGTGTCAAAATTCACAGATGCATGATCAATTGAATTATAAAAAGTAGTGACAAGATCAGGGCAATAATATGCATCGTAGTCATTGTTATCATAGACCAAAGAGTACCAATTCCATGCACGTATTCTATCCACAAAGATGTGCCCATACCCCCCACTATCATTCAAAAGTATAGAAAAATCCCTTTCTACAAACAAATCGGGGCCATGTATGATAATGGAATTAAAGCAAAGGATTTAAGTATGAGAAATCAAACCACCCCCGGAGATCGTGGGGGGAAATCCAAAAACAGATGTGCAGAAGGCACCGGGACAGAATCTGAAAGAATGGCTCTGGATCTGCCACCAGAAGAATAAATCAGCCGGCCAGAAATTTTCTGGGCGCCAAAAGTGGCCGGAGTGCGGTGGAGCTGCGGCTAAGGATGGGAAATTGCGACAGTTCAGAGGATCCAGGTGAAGGGAAAAATTTCAGAGGTCGGCTTCGGGAAGAAGGAGTTTAGATATGAGGGTAAGTCTGTGTTTGAGGGAGGAAGGGTAGGTGAAGAGAGCATTTATAGGGGGTAGGTAGAATGACATTTCCAATTTTACCCCTAGGTCAAAGGTATATTTACAAACCTAGGGTAAAGAATTGGAAAATGAAGATGACCCTAGGAAAAGAGGTAAAATCCTAGGAAAAAGTCTCTTATTATTATTATTATTATTTTATTTTTTTATATTTACAAAATTTTATTTACAAAAAATGGTCCCAAAATGATATGCAGGGAAAAACTCGGGAAACTATACAGATGGAATGGTCACAGATAAACTGGGTCAAAAAGACCCAATTCATGAACTTCGTGTGACACGGAATCGGTGGTAAGGAATGGCTTTAAACATTGACCGTTCACAGTGAATTTGTTGCCATTATTCGGGTCAAGAATCTCAATCGCACCATGTGAGAAGACATTTTGAACAATGAATGGCCCTGACCACCTGGTTCTCAATTTACCAGGGAAAAGGTGGAGTCGTGAATTATACAACAGAACCTTTTGTCCTACGACAAAAATTTTCCGGTGAATGGATTTATCGTGAAAAAGCTTGGTTCTGTGTTTCGTGATCCGAGCATTGTCATATACTTCGTTTCTTAACTCTTCAAGCTCGGATATCTGCAACTTCCTTAAAGCACCGGCTTTATCCAAATCCAAGTTTAGCTGCTTTAAAGCCCACATAGCTCGGTGTTCTAATTCAACAGGCAAGTGACAAGGTTTTCCAAATATAACTCGATATGGAGACATACCGAGGACAGTCTTGTAAGCGGTCCTGTATGCCCATAAGGCATCAGTGAGTTTGATGGACCAATCCTTACGGTTCTGTCCTACAGTTTTCTCCAAAATGAGTTTTATTTGTCTATTCGTGACTTCAACTTGCCCATTGGTTTGAGGATGGTAAGCCGTGGATAATTTGTGAGTAATAGAGTATTTACGCATCAAGGCTTCAAAAGCCCTATTGCAAAAATGACTCCCATTGTCGCTTATTATCGCACGGGGGGCTCCGAAGTGAGAGATGATGTTTTCTCGTAAAAACTTGATGACAACATGGTTGTCATTTGTCCTTGTTGGAATTGCTTCAGCCCATTTGGAAACATAATCTACGGCTACCAAAATGTATTGGTTACCATAGGACAGAGGAAAGGGTCCCATAAAGTCGATGCCCCATAAGTCAAAAATTTCGACTTCCAAGATGGGTGTGAGGGGCATCATATCTCTCTGTGTGATACGACCCGTCATTTGACACTTATCACATAGCTTGCAAAAAGTATATGCATCCTTAAAGAGAGTGGGCCAGTAGAATCCACTCTGAAGCACTTTCTCAGCAGTTTTCCGTGGACCAAAATGTCCACCGCAAGCTAACTTGTGACAAAATGTCAAAACACTCTGATGTTCATCCTCAGGAAGGCACCTACGTATAATTTGGTCAGGACAATATTTGAATAAATACGGTTCATCCCAAAAGAAGAACCGCATTTGACGCATGAAACGGTGTTTTTCCTAGCCTGACCAATGAGAAGGTATTTGCCTGGTAGCAAGGTAATTCACTATGTCAGCATACCAAGGCTCTCCACACATCCCAAAAATGTGTTCGTCAGGAAAATCATCATTAATCGGTATTCTCTCCTTAGGTGCATTTGGGATTCTCGACAAGTGATCAGCTACCACATTCTCAACGCCCTTTTTGTCTTTAATCTCCAAATCAAATTCTTGCAAAAGAAGTATCCATCGAATAAGTCTTGCCTTAGCATCTTTCTTTTGCATTAATTACTTTAGGGCGGAGTGATCAGTAAAAATAATTGTCCTGGACCCTAGCAGATATTGGCGAAACTTCTCCAACGCAAAGACAACCGCTAAAAATTCCTTTTCAGTAGTTGTATAATTGAGTTGGGCATCATTCAACGTTCTGCTAGCATAATAGATTACATGTTGCCTAGTATCAATACGCTGTCCTAAAACGGCGCCTATAGCAAAGTCAGAGGCATCACACATAATCTCAAAAGGCTTGGTCCAATCTGGTGCAGAGATGATCGGTGCTGAGACAAGTCTACTTTTAAGCTCTTTCCACGATTTTTGACATTCCTCATCAAATATAAAGGGTACATCCTTTCCTAAGAGATTTGTTAAGGGTCTTGCAATGTTGCTAAACCCTTGAATAAATCGCCTATAGAAGTCGGCGTGCCCTAAAAATGATCTAATGTTTTTTAAGCATGTTGGTTCAGTGAGCTTCGTTATGACTTCCACTTTAGACTTGTCCACCTCGATTCCTATTCTTGATACCTTGTGCCCAAGTACGATTCCTTGCTTGACCATAAAGTGACACTTTTCCCAATTAAGTGTTAAATTTTTCTCCATACAGCGTTGTAACACCAACTTCAAATGGTACAAGCATTGCTCAAAGGAATCCCCATAAATCGAAAAATCATCCATGAAAATTTCTAAAAATTTCTCCACCATGTCCGAAAAAAGGCTCAACATGCAACGTTGAAACGTTGCAGGAGCATTGCATAAACCGAAGGGCATCCTTCGGTAAGCAAATGTTCCAAAAGGACAGGTGAAGGTAGTCTTATCTTGGTCCTCGGGAGCAATTGGGATTTGATTATATCCTGAATATCCATCCAGGAAACAGTAATACTCGTGTCCCCCAATCTCTCCAGCATTTGATCAATGAAAGGAAGTAGAAAGTGGTCTTTACGTGTGGCAGTGTTCAGTTTCCTGTAATCAATACAAACTCGAATCTTCGTTAGAAGACGTGTTTGTATCAATTCTTTATTCTCATTTTCCACCACAGTAAATCCTGCTTTCTTAGGCACAGCGTGAACTGGACTTACCCATTGACTATCGGATATGGGATAGATAATCCCATTGTCTAATAGTTTCAAAATCTCAGATCTAACAGCTTCTTACATAATTGGGTTAAGTCTACGCTGTGGGTCTCGTTTAGGCTTGGCATCTTCCGTCAAATGAATCCTATGTTGAACAATGGAAGGACTAATCCCCTTGATATCAGCCATGGTCCAACCAATGGCTTCTCTATTTTTCCTTAACACAGAAAGGAGATCCTCTTCTTGTTGTTCAGTGAGATTGGATGCAATTATTACAGGAAAGGATTCCTTCTCATCCAAGTACTTGTACTTGAGATGGTCGGGAAGAATCTTAAGCTCAGAAGAAGGGATAGGATCTATCACTGGTTGTTCATGGTTCAAGGGAAGAATAGGGATGGAATTAGTGGTCCTTTCAACATTTGATTCAACAATCTGATCAAGGTTGAAGTCATCAGACTCCAACTCAAATTCCTCTTCAGACTCATACTCAACCTCCTCAACATGTTCACTAGTTAATCCCTCTATCAAGTTTACTTCGAAAGAGTCATTGTCCAAATCCCTTGGCTGCTTTCCCAGATGGAAAACATTCACCTCTTTTGTCATATCTCTGAAAGTTAGCCGCATCGATCCATTTCTACAGTTGATGATCGCATTTGCGGTGGCTAAGAAAGGTCGTCCGAGAATGACAGGTGTCTGTGCTCTGTGATTTTGTACGAGTTGTGTTTCAAGAACAACAAAGTCTACGGGGTAAATGAATTCCCCGACCCGTATTAACACATCTGTAATCTCCCCCTTGGGAATCTTTACAGAGCGGTCAGCCAACTGTATCGTCATTTGGGTCGGGCGAAGGTTGCCTAATCCTAATTACTGATACACGGAAAAGGGGAGAAGATTGATGCTCGCGCCCAGGTCTAGCAAAGCCCTATTTATGGTGGTCTGCCCTATGATGCAAGAAATGGTTGGGCTCCCTGGATCTTTGTATTTCACAGGGATTGGAACATTGAGCAGTTCACTTATGTTGGAAGCCAAGAAGACTTTTTTAGGGACATTTGCTTTTCTCTTTTTGGTACACATTTCTTTTAGAAACTTGGCGTAGGATGGGACTTGTTGAATAGCATCAAGGAGAGGGACATTGATTTGAACTTGGTTGAATATCTCTCTTATCTTCTCCATGTGAGCATTCATCTTATGATTTGTGAGCCTATTTGGGAATGGGACAACAGGCTTGTATGTTTGCTTATCAACTTTCTCTTTTCCTTTAGACTGGGAAGTGGATGGTTGTGTGCTTGAAGAAGGACTATCTTGCATGGGTTAGATTGGAACAGAAGGTGGTGACACAGATTTGGGAGACTGAGTTGAAACCTTATTATCTACATGTTTCCCAGATCTAAGGATTTGAATGGCTTGGCATTGGCTGGGGCCCAAGTCTTCAACTTCGTGCAGGGGAAAATGAGTTTTGGGATTGGGCACTGGTTGGCTAGGTAACATTCCTTTTTGTCTTTCAGCCAGAGAATTAGCCAACTGCCCTATCTGGATTTGCAATTTGTTCATGTCCTGCTGCTGATTGTTCATCATTGAAGCTTGGGTCTTAGATAAGGTCTCTATCATTTTCTCCAAATCAGAAATTCTCTTATCTGAAGGATTGGGTGGTGGATGATGTTGATACTGGGGCTGAAAATTTGCTTGGTAAGACACAGGATTTTGATATGACTGGAATCTTGATGGACTTTGGTATGAATGGATATTTGGTGGGTTCTGGTGGTAAGTCGGTGGATGAGACTGAGCCGAGTATTGTTGTGGAAATGGTTGTCTCGGCTGCTCAGGACCAGACTGACTCCAAGAAAAGTTTGGATGGTTACGCCATCCCGGATTGTAAGTCTTGGAGTAAGGATTGTAAGTGGGTCTGGTGTATGCGGCATTCGTACTCTCCTGAAACATTTGAGTTTGATATACTGGACACTCCTCAAACAGATGATTCAGATCATGGCAGTAGGTACAACCCGGGTTTACCACAGGTGTTGGGTTGACCTGATTAACAGCAGAATTTTCCTTAGACTCTAGCAACTCAATCCTCTTCATCAATTGGGTTATTTAGCTTCTGCAGCTATTGAGGATTCTATGGAGTGTAAACCTGTTCTGGAAGTTGTGTGTGTGGGTTTCTCAGTACATGACTCCCACTGGACTGTCTTTTCAGCTAGGGCTTCAAAAAGATCCCAACCCTGATCTTCATCCTTCTTTAAGAATTCTCCTTGACACATGGTTTCAAGGAGCGTCTTAGTCTGATAATCAAGCCCATCATAGATAATTTGGCACTGGTGCCATTTTTCTATACCGCGATGGGGACACAGGGCTACTAGGTCTTTGAAGCGCTCAAAGTACTTCCAAAACGGTTCATTTGCTTCTTGTTTGAATGCATTATATTCTTCCTCATAATGGCTGTCTTATGGATAGGATAAAATTTTTTAAGAAAGACCTTAACGAAATCATCCCATGAAGAAATTGAGCTGACTGGGAGATTATAAAGCCACTTCTTAGCAATATCCTTAAGTGCAAAAGGTATAAACCTAAGTCTGACAGCATCCTCGGTTAACTGGAAAATTCTCATCATAAGGCATACTTCTTCAAACTCTCAGATGAAGAAGTACGCATCCTCAGATTCAAGGCCATGGAATCGTGGAAGTGTGTTTATGAACTGGGGCTTCAACTCAAAGTTATTTCCATTTGTGTTTGGGAGGAGAATGCAAGATGGAAGTGATGTGCGAATAGGATAGAACTTGTCTTGCAACGAAACGTTGTTGGTCATGACTGGAATTGTGTCGAGTGGAGGTGTATGTGCTAGTGTAGAAACTCTCACAAGCCTAGCAGAATTCGGATCTCGATACCACTCTTGCATACAATTACACAATCAACGTGCACCGATCACACAAGCGAAAAATGAAAATAACAATCAAGAAAAAAGAAAAAATCAATCCAAGCTTTCTAGGTTTCCTGAACCTAGACGACTCCTAACTTTAGATCGTCCACAGGAGGTTTGTGTAGACTTTGACTATAAGCAAATCAGCCAGGGAAGGTCAAGGTTGGTGGGAGGTTTTCCGTCAGAGACGTTCCTTAATTAAGTAACCAGCAACCTTCGGGCTTTCGGCCCTCAACCCCTTTCCTAGACACTGATTTTACAAAAGTCACTTTCCAACACTTTTCCCCCTTAGGATAATCTCCTAAGTGAGTCCGGATGTCCCTAGGGCCAGCGTCTAGCAATTTTTATTTAGAAGCTTAGGATTGTGAGTGCTTGGGAAAATGATTTGTGGGCTAAGGAAAGGGTGATAAAATCCCACCTTATCTTTTTTATGGGTGATGCCCTTAAAGTTGATTCGTGCAAGTGTACGATATAACAAACAAGGTTCACTCAAAGCTTAATTAAATCAAACAAAGAGTGAGTCCTAGTCTATATGCTATGCTTACGTACCTTGCCTCCAGCACTCTTCAACAGTAAATATAAAGGAATTGAAAGACACGTGCCTAAAATGCAAATGTCTAAACAATTTTTTTTAACTTTGCAACAAATTTTTTACTATTGATTAGCAGATATAAGGTGAAGCATACAAGATTTTAAGTATTGCAGCAGCTGTATTTTGCAGAGAAGTAAGCTCTGCAGAAAAGTGGTCAGTAGTCAACTCCTCCTTGCTGCAATTCTGCGGCAAAAGCCGTGAATCTGCGGCAATTCAGAGGGATCCTGGTCTCTGCTTTCGAGAGCAGAGGCCCATGTCCACTTATATGTTTCTGCAATGCAAATTTTCCTGTTTCTTCAACCTGTCACCTGCAACAGAGAAGAAGATTCGTTTAGTTCTTCACTTGAAATCAAACACCGTTGCTCTCCCCGGCAACGGCGCCAAAAATTTGATTAGAAAAAGATTATGCGAAGTTATTGCACAAATATTCATGAAAGAGGAAAGGTTTAGAGTCAACCTCGGTACTTAGATCACTTCACAATGTATTTAAGATGGTTAATATATCCTTTCCAATCTCCGCTATAGCAATGGCTATACCGGGTCGATCCTCGAGGAGAGCTCACGTTGGAAGTTTTACGGTTCGGAGTGAAGAAATGAAAACGAAGATTCTTCTTTGTTATTTACACAAATGCAAGAAACATGGAAAAGAAAATAGAAGAAGTGGTTGATTTGTGCATGATGGAAAAGAAATCAAAAGAACTTTGGCGAAGTGTATTGCTTAAGAAAGAAGCTAGTAAAAAAAATGTTGGAAAAATTTAGATGAGAAAGTACATGGCTAGCTAACTTTACTTCACTAACTTACTATACTCAATGGTGATGCTTGATTGCCTCATGTTGATTCATTGGCAATAGAGATTACTTTGCTTGTTTATTCAAGTACTTTACCGTTTTGAAGATGAGTGTTCTCTTGTTCTTAGCTTGAAGCCTCATATTGATTCATTGGCTCTCTAGATAGATTTTCAATGATGAACTCTAGGATTGGTACTCAAGGATGCTAAGTTAGAAGAATCAACATTCATTTAAACATTCAAGACATAACAACAAATTAGCTTGAAGTAAAGAAGTTGTTCTACAAGTAGCACATGTTTGGTGATCCATCTCCATGTTCCATCAAGGCTCTTGTTCTAGACAAGGCTCTAAATGAGGCACACATGAGTCATATGGAGTTTGAACAAGCATTTACCAAGGGAAAGCAACTTTACTTCCTTGGAAAGCAAAAGAAACTCTAACAATGCAAGTATAGAAATTTGCAATCATCCAAAGAGATAGAAGTTAGCTAGGTAAGTTGTTAGCTAGCCATGCAATAAAGATTTAGCTATCCATTACACAAGAAACAAAGCAACAATTCATGATGTAAAGTAAGGAGAAGTAAAGCAATGGAAATGCACTAGAATGAAAACAAGAAAGTAAAGCAAAGTAGAGCAACGTACTAGAGCTTGTAAAGAGAAGAATGAAGCTTTGATTAATCCTTGCTTACAAGTAATGTCACCTCCTTGCTTACAAGCTTTCAACAGCACTCTCTTTCTCTCTTTGACAAAATCTCTAGGAGGAAGAAGATGGAGACTAAAACCTAGGAGAATACTAAAACAAAAT
Source organism: Agave tequilana (assembly GCA_038442645.1). Classification (NCBI taxonomy): domain Eukaryota; kingdom Viridiplantae; phylum Streptophyta; class Magnoliopsida; order Asparagales; family Asparagaceae; genus Agave; species Agave tequilana. The sequence goes on from JAVJIF010012487.1 coordinate 71,418, forward strand.
ACAAGAGTTTCCCCTAATTTCTCCTCTCTCTTCTCTGCTCTCTCTTGAAGACCCTGGTCATGTATTTATAGCCCTCAGTGAGAATCATCTAGAGCCCTGGCCGTTGGCGCAAAATCTGGGCTCCAACAGACTCCTAACTGCCGCAGATACGCGGGAAAAGCCTGGATTTGGCGGCAAAATCTGGGCCGTTGAGGCTAGATTTTCTGTTGTGAGTTAGTTGCGAGGTTGTTATCCACGTGGCCTTCTGGAAGATCGAGTTGGCGCGCGGATCTCTCCTGATTCTAAATTCAAATCTTGGGCTCTTTTGGGCTTTGAATTAATCTCTTTAATTATTGCTAATTTAAAGAGATTTTTGGGCTTTTTCTCTTTTAAGTTGTGGACTTGCAAAAATAGAGAGAAAAGGATTAAAAATCACATTTTTATATACAATATGCATGGTATGGAAGTGGTAAAATATGCAAATATGCATAACAATCATTCGGTAGTTACCTCAAGGGGGTTATCCCCTTGGACCATATAGCACAAGTTGGAGGTGTTGCTTCCAACGTCCGAATCGCTCCCGGCATAATATAGATCCTTTTCGCCAAGGGAGATGATGATTTTCCAAGCTACAAAAGCCGAATCAATATTAGAAACCGTAGATAAATAGTCATCATTTAGGGTACTCTTTAAAGCATGAAGGGCTTTTGCATTAGCCTCAAAATTCTTACCATTTAAACAATAATCATTAGTGATGGCAAGGTAAACATGAATGCCTAGGGCCTTGAGGTACAAGGACATCTTAACCTTCCAAATTTAGATGTTAAGAATGTCAAAGGTGGGTGGTGACATGAAGTCCATGGTTGTGTACAAAATACGTGATTAGCCTAAAAATGAGGATCTTTAACTCTAGGTTGTAAGACCCAAATTCAGAGCACTTGGCTCTGATACCAATTGTAAAGTCACCTAGAGGGGGGGTGAATAGGTGATGGCTAATCTAATGGTCACTTAATGCCAAATAATGCGGAAGTAAAACTATTATGACCTAAACTAAAACTCTTAAACTAAACACCACGTATAACACAAGAGTGTAGCCGAATTCCCCGTGAAGGGCTCTAAACTAACTCTTCTAGATTCCCCTAGATAAGGGTTGAGGTGCCGCGTTGGCTCTCTTGGTTAAATACAAGTGTTAGCAAACAACCCAAGCAAGTATAACAATTAAGCACACAAGTATATCAAGCATATAAATATAAATACAAGAAAAGTATGCAAGATATAAACAAAAGACAAAGAGAGAATGAGTGAGCAATCACAAACACAAGGGATTTGTTTCGAGGTTCGAGCACCCTTGCTCTACATCCCCCCTTCGACACACGAAGGATTTCCACTAAAATCGATCCCATCGGATCACTCGGTGCCGCAACACCTACAACTCTCGGACTCCCTAGTCCGTACACACCGTAAGCCCACCGGCTCGCCGAGGCCGCACCTCAAACAAAGAGTTCGCACCCGAACTCGAACACCGAGTCCCCACTAGGACCCGAAACAATGCGACACACACGTCCTCCCCTCCTCAAAGAACAAAGATGAACTTTGGTGATCACAACTCTTGATCACCTAAAATCCTCTCACAACAAACTCCTATAGGTAGATATAGCAATGGATGGCTCAAGTGTTGTGTGAGAAAACAAGGAAAGAGATGGTGGAGGAAAACTCAAGAGAATCTCTTTTAATCACTCTTGATAAACTCCCCTTAAGATTGGAAGTATTAGCTCTCAATTTAGTGGAGAAAACTCTTTTAAAGAAGTGGAAAAAACTGGTTCAAAGTCCACTAGAAATCTTATTCAAAAACAATGTCCAAACCCCCAAATTTATAGGGCTAGAAAAACTAGCCGTTGGGGTCTGACAGAACTGTCGGTCGACCGCCCGGTCGACGGCCAACGGTCATATTTCAGACCGTTGTGCCATCGGTCGACCGAGCCAGGATACAGAGAGCAAGTCTCTCTGTCCGGTCAACCGCCCGGCCGCCCGGGGCCTTTCCAGAGAGCAGAGCTCTCTGGACGGTCGACCGGGTCGGTCGGCCGGCCCTCCTGCCAGAACTGGCGTGCACGTCTGTGCACGTCAGTCGACCGGCTCGGTCGACCGGCTATAGCCAGGACAGAACTGTAAAGGGATTTAAAACTTGGTCTTTTTGATTGAAATAAAATCCCATAAAAATATAGAAAATCTACAAAAATAGTTTTTACCAATATACTTTGATAAACAAACATGCTTGCACAAAATCAACGCATGTTATAAATGATTTGGACTATTTTTTTAAGTTGGAAATATTGGCTCAAATGAAAACAGTATTTTTCAAAAATGGTTTTTCTAAAACTTATCTTTTCTAAAACATCTCCTAAATACAAAAACAAGATATTTAAACAACTTTGAAAGCATAGGGTGTATGGATATGATCCACTACACAAACATGGTGAAATATCTATGTTTTTGACATTAAGCTCTAAACATGGTTTTGGATAAAAGATATGTAAACTTGAAAATCAAAATCCAAACATGTATTTTCTAGAATTGAAAATCTTTTGTAAAAACAAAACTATCAAGAGTGTGTGTGTAATATATACTTGAGCAATCCACCAACTACTCTATCCTTTACATTTTATCTAAAACAAAATCTTCTAAAAACAAACCTAGACTCAAGTCTTCATATTCTTGAAGTCTTCACTTGAAGCCTTCTTGACTTGGTCCAAACACCGTGCTAGCTCCAAAACTTGACTTTAAATCCTTTGTTGAAGCTATGCACCTACTAAATATCTTGATCATGAATCTGTCACTAATTAAACACAAGATCATTAGTACTATAACTACATGAGTTAATCATCATCAAAACTAGAGTGATGGGCCTTCGGGCCAACATCAAATTCAAATCAACTTTCCCCTTAGGTCAGTCTCCTATATGAGTCCGAGATGTCCCTAGGGCCAACGACTACTCCGTTTTAGTTAGGCTTGGGTTAGTGAGTGAAGAGATTATTTATAGACTAAGGGAGGGTAATGACTTCCCCACCTTATCTTGATTTGGGTTTTGCCCTTAAGATTGATTTGTGTAAAGTGTGGCAATATAGAAAAGTAACATTCAACAAGCAAATAATCACCCAAGAATGTTTCCTAAACTATATGCTATGCATACGTACCTTTTGCTCCAGCACTCTTCAACAGTAATATAAAATGTAAACGAATTAGACACGTACTTAAATACAAAGTCTAAACCATTTTTAGCATTTAAAAAAACATTTTACTGTTGAAGTTAGAAAATTTGTACAGTGAGACAAACAAGAAAATAAATACCTACAGAATTTTAGCTTTGCAATTCAGCCAACCTGCAAAAATACAGGTTAGTAGTTCACTTAGTTTGCCAGTGGAATGTTGCAAATCTGAGGGCTACTGGGCTATGCTTTCTTGAGCAGAGTTCAGGGCCACTTATATGTCCACTGCAACCAAAAATTTCCTTGTTGTTAAACTGGTATACCAGAACAAAGAAGAAAGTTAACAAAAATGTAATCTTAAAAAGAGAATTACTTACCGTCCCTCCCCGGCAACGGCAAAAATTTTGATTGAGTTAAAACCTGCACACAAAAATACAGAATTTCAAAAACTTAAGAATAAAGAGTGCAAGGTGCTCAATACTACCGCGATAGCAAGTGGCTATGCAGGTCGTGATCCACAAGGAGGACTAGCGATGGAAGCTTCTTTAGCAAGTTCTCTTTTAAGTTATAAAGTATGGTTTAAAGATCTTCTTTTAGTTCTTTAAAAGAAAGAAAAAAAAATAAGTTTAAGTCAAGTTAGGAAGAAAGTGTAGATTGAAAAGGTGGAGAAAATATAAAATGGATATATACAAAGAAATTTAAAAGAGTGATAAAAGAGTTGGGTGTTGATGATATTGGGTGATCTAAACGAAAAAATTAAAAAGAAGAAAAACTAAAACCTAAAAAAACTTACTTACCTCTTCGACGCCTGCTTACCTTTGACTCGTATCGACGATGTACGTTTGTTTGAAGGCGAGCGAAGTATGACAAATAGGATCTTCCCCATTCCCGATTTACACTATGAAATGAAGGGGCAAACTATACTGCTATAGAAATGGATATCCATCACTATAAGCCCATCAACGACACTTGCAGGGGCAAGACAACT
>JAVJIF010012488.1:0-99491 GCA_038442645.1 Agave tequilana
ATAGATAGGGTGAGAGATTCGGTTCGGTTCGATCGTGTTCGGGTATTGGAACACAAAACCAAAAACCCGATCGAGTTAGCGGTTCGGTTTGGTTCGGGTTCGGTTTTCAGTTTTTTGTCGGTTATTTCGGTTATAACCAAACTCTGCTCACCCCTAGCTGAGATGGTGATGCTGGTATGAGGATTGCGACTCATGATCGCAGTTCTCTGTGAAGACTGACTCAGAAATAGGTATTTTGTGAGGACTGTGATCCATGGTCGCAGTCTTAATAAAGGAATACGACCATGATCACAGTCCTCACAATAACTCAAAAAATAGGCATTTATGATGACTATGTGACCAACTGCGATCATGGGCACAATACTCATAAAGATTCAAATATAAGACATTTTTGTGAATACATTATCATGGTCGTAGTCCTAATAAAGAGGACTGCTATCATGGTCGCAATCCTGTAAAGGCTCAGAAACATGATATTTTTGTGAGAACTCTGATTATGGTCGCAGTCCTTATTATAAGTGTATTTTTGTGAGCACTGCGATCATGATCACAGTCCTCGGAAATAGTGTTGCGATCATTTTTGTGAGGACCGCGATCATAGTCGTAGTCTTAAAAAATAGATTTTTTTTTGTGAGAACTGTGATCGTAGTCGCAGTCCTTATACTACAATCATTTTTATGAGGAGTGCAATCATAGTTCAGTCCTCAGAAATAGGGCATTTATGAAACGGTCTACTTTTTTTGAAGCAATTACTTAGGAATATTTCTTTCGCCACTGATGCGCGTTTCACGTTTGACACGTGGGCGCACATCCTTACTTAAAAAAAGGAGATAACTGAAGCGAATAAAATTATATGAGTGGTTTTTTTTTTCTAATTACGATTTGACTTAGGTGGCTGAAATGAATCCCCACATATATATATCAATGGGATTATCAAATATATATTAGAACAACAAAAAGAGGAAAAAGACCCTCAGAACTTCACAAGTCACCCTTAAGGGTTTTTATAGACTCTTAGGATCATCGTAGTCCAACAACAAACTCAAGCAATATAAACAACATCGCCTCAGAGTACAAGAAAACTCTGATTCAACTTGAACTGGATCATAACCGAAAAGAAAACTGCCAGAATCACCTGATTAGTCGACTTTCCTGACAGATTATTCGACTGATCCTGTATACCAGTCGACTGATCCTGTATATCAGTTGACTAACTGAGATCCCTTACTCTCTATTGCATCCCAGTCAACTAATCTGCATTATAAGTTGATTAGATAATTGTATTAGTTGACTTATCTTGTACACAAATTATGCACATGTTCTTGTGCATGTTTGTTCTTGATCTCTGAAGTTTGTAACTCCTCCACCTTAACCTGATTTCTTTTTCAATGAATATGAGGACCCAAAACGTTAACAATCTCCACCTTGACTCCATTCATTGAGCCCTCATGTAGAATTTGGCCTCCGCATCATTCACCGAGCTTTCTTCCCATTTTTGTGACTTCACATGACTTCCTCCCAAGAGTTCGTTCTCTACTCTACCTTTGGAGAACCTGGATGAAGTTCAGAGATGCTCTAAACTTCTCCATCAGGATGGTTTTTGTCATCATGTCTGTCAGATTCCTTTAGTACTGATATTCACAAGTCGGCCACATTGTCATCTATGACCCACATTGACTTATCTTGTGATATCTTACATCAATGTGCTTCGTTCGCTTATGATACATATGCTCCTTAGCATGACGAATAGAACTATGACTGTATAATGAACATAAACTGAATCCTGTATGATGTTGAATGTCTCGACCAATTCTCTCAACTACAAGGCTTCCTTAGATGCCTCAACTACAACCATATATTCTGCCTCTGTTGTTGAAAAAGCCACTATGTCTTGCAATTCCACCTTCTAACTAATGACACACCCAACTATCGTGAATGCATAGCACATCACAGATCTTCGTTAATCAACATCTCCTTCATAATCTGCATCAATATAGCCTTGTAATAGCTTAGCCTTTCCCGTTTTCAATCTCTAAATGCCAAGCCTAATCTCGCAGTCCCTGGTAGATATCGTAGCTTTCGCTTCACCGTTTCCTAATGTTGCTTGCCTGGATTCGACATGAACCGAACTGTACTAACTACACAGGTTAAGTCAGGCCTAGTGCAGATCATAACATATATGAGTGATTCTACTGCGCTAGCATACAGTACTCGAGATATCTCCTCCTCTCTTTCGGTGATTGTAGATATTGTTTGGAGGATAACTTAAAGTGACCTGCTAAAAGAGTAGTTACCGGCCTTGCTTCTGTCATGTTGGACTGTTTCAACACCATTAGAACATAGTTCTCTTGAGATAGTCAAAGTCTGCCAGAACCTTTATCTCGAGTGACTCCATACCTAAAATCTTCTTGGCTTCTCCTAATTCTCATGTCGAATTCTCTCTTTAGCTGAGCCTTAATCTTCTGGATATATGTCATATTTCTCGAAGTAATCAACAAATCATCCACACACAACAGTAATGTCGTATCATCATAATTCTGCTTGAAATAGACACAACTGTCATACTCATATCAGGTGAAGTTGGCCTTGATCATGAAAAAGTCAAACCGTTTATACTACTTCTCGGGAGACTGCTTAGGTCTATAGAGAGACTTCTTGAGGAGACACACTTTGTTTTCTTGACTTTCCAGAATGTACCCTTCAAGTTACTTCCTGTATATCCTTTCCTCTAACTCAGCATGCAGAAGCGTTATTTTGACATCTAATTACTCTAACTCTAAATCAAATCGAGCTAATATCACCAACATATTCGAATAGATGTACGCCTGATTATAGGAGAGAAGATCTTATTATAGTCAATACCGTCCTTCTAAGCATATCTCTTGACAACTAACCTTTGTACTGCTCATTATCCTTCTTCCGAAAGATCCTTCTACATCTTATTGTCATGGAGTCCTTTAAAAGATCTACCGACTCTCATGTTTGATTTCTATCCAAAGACTATCTTCTGTTTGATGGTTGTAATTTACTTATAACTATCATCTGCCTCGACCACCTCCTTATAATTGTTAGGATCTCCTGTTTTTGTTATAAAGCGAATGAGACGTGATCATCTTCCCAGCCATATATTGTTGGTGGCACCAAAATTTTGTCTGGCCACCTTAATGGTCTAGGTTGCTGCTGAGTAGCCTCTTACTCGTCTTCATCTGAACCCGAGGAGTCCTCACAGTTTTTTTACGGTCATTTGAAAAACTCAACCTTCTTTGCCTGAGAATCAAGTGAACTGTTTGGAGCTCCACCTTGCGCCTTATCTTTCGTCTCTGACCTTTCTTGCAATATTGATTCTTCGTCAAAGATTATATCTCTGCTGGTAAAGACACTCCTTGTCTTAGGATCCCAAAGTCTGAAATTCTTGATCCTTTGGTGAATCCGATGAAAATACATCTTTTAGACTTGGACTTCATTTATTCCTTTTCTAATTATCAACCAAACTGTATGTCGGCAACCGAAAATTCATAAAGTTGAGTAATCTACAGACTTTTCTGCCATATCTCCTCTGAGATTTGAAGATCAACGGCCGTAGATGGTGACCTGTTTACTAGATAGCATGCATGATTCCCCGCTTCTACCCAAAATCCTTCTGACATGTCAACTTGTACCTTATACTGTGGGCACGCTCTGTAAGTCTCCAATTCATGCGCTCTGCTAATCCATTCTACTATGGTCGCCTTGGAATACTTGGCGCTCGATGTCTTCACCTGCAAAGTAAGCTTGAATCTGTGGAGGTATACTCGTCTTCATTGTCAGACATCAAGAACTTCACTCTCCATTATCAGACCTCAAGAACTTCACCTTTCACCCCTTCTGATTCTCCACCATAGTTTTTTTAGTCCTTGAATTTTTGAAATGCCTCTGATTTTTACCTCAAGAAGTACACCAAATTCTCCTGGAGAAATCATCTAGGAACGTGACATAATATCTTGCAACTTAATGGATGCTACTGGCGAAGGTCCCAGATATTTGTGTATATGAGATCTAGCAAGCCCTTTGTCTTGTGCTATGATGTAGAAAAAACTACTCTACGCTGTCTACCCATAATGTAAAAATTACATAAACTGAGTTTATAATATGTAACACCTAGTAGAACTCCTTTATTGTGTAGGGCTTGAAGACCTCGCTCATTCATGTGTCCAAGACGCATGTCTCAAAGTCTTATAGTGTCCTCCTTCTTCGTTACCGCTGAAGCGTCACCAACAATAATGCTTCTGATCATTTTGTACAAATTTGCCGTCCTTTCTCCTTTAAGAATTGTCATGGAGCCCTTGATAACTTTAACACGTCATCAGCACATGAGAACTTGCACCCTTGAGCTCCCAATGCTTCCAACGAGAGAAGATTCTTCTTTAGATCCGGAACATGGCACATGTTCTGAGGGTTCACACTTATCCATAAAAAAATTCTCATTCGGATGTTGCCAATGCCAACTGTCTTGCACACGGCGTCGTCACCTGTCAGGACCGAGCATCCATCGAAAGGCTTGTATGCGTTGAACCATTCTCTTTTAGGCACAGGTGGTATGTGCATCCTAAGTCAAGTACCAAGTATCAGAGTACTTTTCTTTTCTGACTGAGCTATCAGGACATCACATGGATTCTCATCTGCTTCTCCATCAATACCGGTTTATTTTGATTTTTCACAGGAACTAGCCCCATCAGTATCCTTACCGCTTTTTTTTCTTCAGCATCTTCTTGTATTTGAAATAATTTTTCTTGATGTGCCCTGATTTCCTGCAATAGTAGGAGGCATCACTGCTAAAAGCGCTTGGATCTTTTTTAGGTCTCATACTTTATGATCTCCCCTCTACCCTTTAACAATCAATCATGAGGCTTCCTCTGTGAAATCTATCTTCTTCATCAATTTATTATTCTGGATATCTGCCTAACATCTTCTAACTCTAAGGTCTCCTTTTCATGCATGATGGTGGTCTCTAAGTGGTCCCAAATTGATGGAAGAGAAGAGAGTAAGAAAGAACTTTATCTTCTTCTTCTAGCTTTACCTCCAAAGCCAATAAATCGCTCAAGATCCTATTGAAAGTATTAAAATGTTGTACAATAGGCGTACCTTCTTTCATCTGAAGGTTGTAAACTATTTCTTCATGAAGAACTTGTTTGACAAACTCTTCATCATGTTAAAACTCTCCAGCTTACACCAAGGTTCATTTGTTGTCTCCTCGTTCATGACGTTGTAGAGGACCACATCTGATTGGCATAGTATGATCGTCGTCTTGGCGCAGAAGTTGATGTCATTCCACTCTATTCCATCTTTGATGGCTTCTTCTCAGCACCAAGGAGGGCCTTGTGCGTGCCCTCCTTCATGAGCGACACCATCACTCGTAGATTCCACAACAAGAAGTTGGACTTCTAATCGAATTTCTTCACTTCGAACTTAGTTATGGTTGTCTCACTAGTCATCCTCTGATACTAGTTGTTGTGATATCGACACAACAAGAGAAAACACCGAGAGACTTGGCAGCGGAAGTGTTGAAGCGATCTACCACTAGCAAGTAATAAAACTAATCACCATAAATACAAGAACACTAGATTTAACGTGGTTTGTCCAGTTGTGCCTGTATCCACAGGGAGGGAAGAAACTTTATTGAAAATAGAGAAGAAAATTATAAGAGCTACAAGAATCTCTTCTCACACAACTCTCAATGGTGGAAAAACTTGATTTGATCTTGACTTCTTCTTGACTTACCTTCAAAGGACACCCCAAGGGGTTTTCATAGATTCTTAGGATCATCCTAGTCCAACACAAGCTCCATCAATGCAAACAACACCGCCTCAGAGTAAAAGGAAACTCGAATTCAATTTGAACTGGAATCAAAACTCGAAAAGAAAACTGTCAGAACTGCCTAATTAGTCGACTATCCTGACATAATAGTCGAATAATCTATGCACATTAGTCAACTGATCCTATATATCAGTCGACTAACTGAGATCCCTTACTCTCTTTTGCGTCCCAGTCGACTAACCTACATGTTATTAGTCGACGAACTGTATTATAAGTCGACTAGACTGTTGTATTAGTCAACTTATCTTGTGCGCATCTTTTCATGCATGCCTGTTCTCGATCTCTGAAATTTATAACTCCTCCACTTTAACCTGATTTGTTCTCCAATGAATTTGAGGCACCCAATACTAACACATAGGGGATACATTCATGCAACAAGCCAATGGCAGTGTCATTCCAGAACCTACATGGGGTACTTTGTGTAAGGTATTGAAATTTCTAGGATTTCAATTGTAGAGTTTCAACTTTAGCAATATTTTCTATTGCTAGTTACTTCTTCCCATAACCTTTTCTTTCCTCTTAATACAATGTGCACTACGTAGAATTGTATTGGACTTATAGATGGTAGGATAGTCCCAGCTAAGGTGCCCTTACACTTGCTGGTCGTTTCAAACCCGAAACAACTTGAGGCATTCCTCACTCAGGACGACTATTGAGACTGCGTTTGGAATCTTGAAGGGAGACTCAAAAATTTTATGTAAGGATTTCCTTGTGAGATTGAAGAGGACATTGAAATGGCATGCTTCATCCTTCATAATCTCATATCACAAGTCGATCCTAATGACTATTGGGCAAATTATGAGATGGAGTTTATGTCATCCATGGGGCATAAAAAAATTTGAACTAGATTTGAAGCTGATCTAATTAGAATCAAAACCCAACCCAAGTTCAGTGTCTTCTAAAAAGGAAGATGAACCCAATCAACAACTCAGTCCTAATCAACCTTTCATTTTCTTAGGAATGAACAAAAGGTATTTGAAATTGCAACATCCCATGCTCAATAGGAACATGACCTCTTTTTCCTTTGTTTTTGATTTTTCTTCATACCCCTTGAATGATTAGAAAGTAAAAGTAATAATTTTAGCAATGCTATAAAGGTTTGATGCTACATTAACATGTCCAACTTTTCATTATAAGCTTTATATTAGAGAGATCCTCCTTAAGCCCATGATATCTTTGAGCATTACTTAAATCTATATATATATGCGCGCGCATATTCGCACACTTTTATCTTCACGTTGTATCATATATACGTGTTGAATAGGCATGTGCATGTTGTCGGGGACACATGTACTTTAGAAATATCACGTGTCTGCATGTTGTGTCCATGTTGTGGTAACTGCATGCTTCGTGCTACATGGTTTTCAATTTCCCATTTTAGCTTCAGCTTCTGAGGCTGCTGTTAAAAAAAAAAAAAAAAAAATCTGTTTCTTTCCCATCATATATGATCCAAATTGCAGCAGTGGTCACAGTTTCTTGCTAAACTGTGAAAAGACAATACTCACTGGAAACAAGATGAAATCCAGTTCAAGAACAACTTGCACCTCGGACAGTCCTCAATCTCTACTGCAATTTGCAACCTCATTCTGAAAACTGCAGAAGCATTCTAGAATCAGAAATGAAAGGGCACAATACAACATGTTGAATCCCAGTGGTAGCAAAATTGAATCATCTACTTGCAGAAAGAGGCATAACAAAACCTCCAGGTAAAAAGAGTTTGAACAATCGGATAACAAATGAAATACAAGAATTTACAAACCAAACACGACGACCCAAAATCACAATTGAAACTCGCAAAAACAATCGGGCAAAGCTAAACCCCTTCCTGTCACAAAATTCTCCTATGCTCCCTCCACATTGCCTCTGCAATGCTTCGCCCTTCATCCCCTTTGCGGTACTTGTAGCAAAAGCCCTTCTACTCAAAAACAAAGTCTTATACTTCCTTTCAGTGCCCTCATTGCTGACACCATTTATCCATGTTCCCAAAATAAGTAGCAATGTAAGCATCACTGTTAATAGAAACATAGTAATCCATGCAGCCTTTGTGTTTCCATGCATTCGGGCAAAATCCTCACTGCTGAGAAGGGAAGCTTTAGTAAAGACACTAGTGTATACTGATGTGAACCCTTCAATCTCCATCAAACCATCTCCTGCCGCCAAATATATGGTTGTGTTAGTTGGGATAGCAAGCGATTTGAGAATGAAGGCAGTCTCATTGGGTGTGGGGGACATTTGCCACGGTTTCTCCAGACATGGGCAGCATCACCAGTCCATGGCTTTCGATCTCCACGAGCAGCTTCAATAGCTTCTTGTGATGGGGGGATACCCAGAGTATTGGCATTGGCTGTAGGCCACCATGTCTGGCTCAAACCTGAGGTGAAGGGAAAGAAAGGGTTTTGGTATAGCATTGAGAAGCTCAATGCCCTTCGATTCCAGGGCCTTGTTGAGACGAAGGGCATTGTAGCAAGCTTGACAGAGAGCGACCTTGGCATACAGAGGGTACCTGCAGCATTAGGCATATATGTCGCATAAGATTAACTTTGTTGACTATTATGTTTATCTATCATATTCTTTTTTTCATTGTCTAGTGTAGGATGCCAAAATAATGTTCCAAAAAGAACAACAGCGTCTCTAAAGAGTTATTGATATATTAACCAGAAATCCCTAATACTATAAAAGTGCCTTATGTTTCTGTCCAGAGCAAATCTCGTCCCTTCAGAGCAAATCTCGTCCCTTCATTTCATAAGAAAAGATCTCAGCCTTTAATTACTTTTCAGATTTAATTCTAATTATTAATTTATTGGAATCCCCCACCTCTCTCTCTCCGGCCCGCCATCGACTTCTCTCTCTCTCCTCTCTCTCTCTCTCTCTGATGTAAAACCCCTGGATCGCAATCACCTTCAAATCATAACCAAAATTTAAATGCGAACAAGATAAGATTTGGGTTTCCACCCCTTGCACGGGCTTTCACCCTAAACTCGAGAGCAGCAGAACTCAAGAATTTAACAAATATTTGAGGAAAAGTTTTAATCATTCATTAGTTCCCCAATACATAGTCTAGGGGGCCTTATATAGGCTTTACAAGAGGAGTACTGGGAAATAACCGATGTGGTACTAACGCCCACAAAGAACAAATAAAAGGAACACAATAAAGCTAAAACATCTGCTATCCATAAAGCCTGAAACAAGTCAATCTAAAGCCATAAAAGACAGTGCGTCGCCTCCTGAAGTATACTCGATCGAACCTGCTCCTGGCGGTGGCATGATGTCCTCATCAATTCCCCCGGGTGAAAGAACTCGACCCTGTCGAGTGTGGGGGACAGAACTGCTGTCTGCTGTGATAGTGCTCCAATCGATCAGGATCAAGATGCTGGAGGTCTTCCTCGGTATCCAAGAATTTTCTGAATCAGTTTTCCCGTCCACTTAATGAGATAGCGTCTCGTCCCTCCATCTCTAGTAGAGATAATCTGATCATCCAAGATAGAATCTATATGTTCTGTTGCATAGGACATTTTAGGGGAAGTGGGTAGTGGGGGGCTCTCAGAAAGAAGGTCTTGGCGTGGCTCATCCACAAATGGATCAGAAGGGGTATCAAAAGTACCTCGATATGGAACCAAATCCTCAACATAAAGGTGCAACTGATGCAAAGTCAGGTGGGAGATCCACCACATAAGCATTTGAATTGATTTTCTTGATATCTTGAATGGCCCTGCACTGCCGCGTGTAATTTCTTCAAGGTTCCTGGTGGAAACCGTTCTGGTCGCATGCGGACCATCACATAATCTCCGACATTAAAAGATCTTAATCGGCGATGTAGATCTGCAGAAGCTTTGTAATCAGTATTATTTTCATTATCTTGTCTCTGACTTCCTCATGTAATGCTGGATGGGATGCAAATGCTGATGCGGAGTCTGATACCCTAGAATGATGATGAGCCATGGGAATTAAATCAATGGGTTGCCTGGGCTTAAACCCGTTTACGATTTCAAAAGGACTGAGACCCGTAGTCCTATTGACAGTTCCGTTATATGCAAATTCAGCCATGGGCAAAATGAGATCCCAATTTTTTAAATTTTCTCCAACTAGACACCTGAGGAGATTTCCTAGCGATCTGTTACCACCTCGGTTTGACATCTGTCTGTGGGTGAAAGGCGGTGAGAATTTCAGTTTGGTTCCCATCTTATGCCAAAGTGTTTTCCAGAAATAGCTAACAAACTTAACATCCCGATCAGACACCATGGTTTTTAGGTATCCCGTGCAACTTTACGATATGATCAAAGAATAAGACAGCAACTCGAGACGCATCTGAGGTCTTGGAACATGGGATGAAGTGAGCCATTTTTGAGAATCGTCAACTACTACTATGATAGAATCTGCTTTTTTTGAGTCTTGGGCAGCCCTAGAATGAAGTCTAGGCTCACGTCTTGCCAGGGGCACTTAGGTACAGGAAGAGGAGTGTAAGGTCCGGCAATCTGCTTTTGTGCTTAGCCAGTTGACACGTGCGACATTGGCTAACTACTTTAGAGACATCTCTTTCAGACTCGGCAGTAGAATCGATGTTCAACGGCCTCAATTGTCTTATTCTGACCGAAATGTCCCGCCAGGTGCCTCAGCATGTAGTTCCCAAGAGAGAAAATCCCTGAGGGACGTACGGGGAATACACAACTTACGGAATCGGAAGAGATAACCGTCTTGAAGGAGAAAACCGTACATCTCACGAACAGGGCCGTCTCGTAACGTGACTAAATGTTCCCAAAATCGGGACAGAACATACTCCTCCTTTAATTCTCAAACCACCACTTCTGTGCTCATTGCCACAAGATCGTGACACGTCGACTCAGCGCATCAGCGACCTTATTCTCGATGCCTGCTCTTTATGTTTGAGAACAAAAGTGTAATCCTGCAAGAACTCCACCCATTTGCTATGCCTCGCGTTTAATCTCTTCTGGGAGTTGAGATACCTTAACGCTTCGTGATCTGAGTACAACACGAATTCCTGTGGCACGATAATGTCTCCAGTAACGCAAAGCCTGTATAACCGCATAAAATTCTTTATCATAAGTGGAGTAGCGTTGCCGGGCATCATTTAGTTTTTCGCTGAAATAAGCAACCGGGTGGTTTTCCTGACTCAGTACACCACCTATTGCTAGTCCTGATGCGTCACAAGTTACTTCAAAAGCTTTTGAAAAATCAGGGAGACGCATTACGGGAGCTTCCGTCATCATCTTCTTTATTTCAGCTAAAGCCTTGGAGGCAGCAGGAGTCCACTGAACACCTCGCTCTTTAAACAGTCGGTGATAGGTGCCATGATAGCACTAAAATTCTTGATGAACCGACGGTAGAAAGTGGCTAACCCGTGAAAACTTCTGACTTCCCTAATCGTCCGGGTTGTGGCCACTCGGTTATTGCCTTCACTTTCTCAGGGTCTGCGGACACTCCCTCGGAGGAAACCACAAATCCTAGGAAGATAACCCTGTCTATACAAAAAGCACACTTCTTTGGATTTGCATAAAATTTCTCAGCATGGAGTGTGCAGAGGACTTGCCTCAGATGACCCACATGTGTGCTCCTCGTTTGGCTATAGATCAGTATGTCATCAAAATAGATCACACGAACTTACCGATAAACGGTCGAAACAATTGGGTCATTACTCTCATGAAGGTGCTTGGAGCATTGGACAGTCCAAAGGGCATAACCAACATTCATATAACCCGTCTTTAGTCTTAAATGCGGTTTTTCCATTCATCCCCGGGTCGGATCCTATTTGATGGTACCCGCTCTTTAGATCATTTTTGGAAAAGATTGTGGCCCTGACATCAGATCCAGCATATCATCAAGACGGGGAATGGGGAAACGGTACTTGACGGTAATTTTATTGATTGCACGACTATCCACACACATACGCCATGTACCATCCTTCTTTGACGCTAAAAGTGCGGGAACCGCACATGGCTCAAGCTCTCTTTGATGAACCCCTTGTCAAGTAGCTCTTCCACTTGCCGTTGCAATTCCGCATGTTCAGTTGGGTTCATTCTATAGTGAGGCAAATTTGGTAAAGTTGCTCCTGGGACTAGTCAATAGCATGTTGAATGTCTCGCATAGGGGGCAACTCACCTGGAAGATCTTGTGGGAGGGTTTCGGAAACTCCTCCAGAATTGGTCTGATGTGCTCAGAATCTGCTCCTCGATATCCCGCTAGCCTCTCGAGCCACGAGAGCATAACAAGTAGAACCATCCTGCAAGCTCTTTTCAAGTTGATCGTGGCTAATCAAATTCATTTCCATCTTACCTTTGCCCTTATCAACCCTTTTTTTTGGATTTATAACGTCCACTTTATCTTTCCCTTTATCAGCCTCTTCTCTCGGGTTGGCGGCTTCGGTTGATTTGGATAATCTTCACCTTTTTCCCATTATGGACGAACGAACACTGGTTGGTACGTCCATGTATGGTCACATCTAGGTCAAATAACCATGGTCGACCCAAAATGATATGACCTACATTCATGGGGAGTATGTCACACCACACTTTTCTGCGTATGTGGCAAATTGGATGGGAATTTTGACATCTCTCTTGAACATCTATAGATGTAGCATCGATCCATGTAACCTTGTAGGGTTTGGATGCTTCACCGGTGTCATCCCCAAGGTGGTGATTAGCTTTGACGCCACAACGTTGATGCAGCTGCCACTATCCACTATTACCTTGCAGTTCTTATTGCCAATTTTCGTGCAAGTTTGGAATATGGCAGTCCTTCTCCAGTCGTTGAGTGGTTCAGGCTGGGTTAAAGTACATCTAACCACTCCTAATTGGGTGCGAGCTACATTAGGAGGTAAGCTCGTCATTTTCACAGTTCGGATGCACCCATTAAATTCATACTCTTCGACAGAGGCATCTGAGTCATCATCTTATTGGTGCACAACTTCTTCTCCATCATCCTCTCCTATATCTTCAATGGGAACTTCGACAAAGAGGGTTTTGGTTTGACTCGGGCACTGGCTGGCAAGGTGACCATACCCTTGACACCTGTAGCATTGGGTTCTAGGGTTGACTTTTCCTGGTTCACTTACCGTTCTCTTTTCGGATGCAAAGGGCTTTGCACCAGAAGGACCTGCTGGTTTGACGCTAGAGGAACTGGAGGCAGGTTTACTTGGGGTAGGGAGTGTTCGGTTGAAGCTTGGCTGGCCAGTATTGGTGGTTCTAGAGTTATCCTTAAGTTACTTCGGTTAAAATAAGATCCTCTAGACTCATCTAAGTCGGTGACTAACTGATATGCATTTCTAGAGTCGTGTGCCTCGAGCAATGAGCTCTCGGCGATAATCATCCTTAAGACCGGACCTGAACCTAGATAGGGTTGTTCGGGAGATTCTAACTCGATAGCTCCACACCGATTCAGATATTCATCAAACTTAGCAATGTAATCAGCGGCTGCTTTGTTTCCCTGGGTCCATCGATTCCTTTGTCCAACAATTGTTGACTGAATGATGGTGAACATATTTCATCATGAGCTTCTCTTTCATGCTTTCCCAAGTGTCCACGGGGTCCTCCCTTCTGTACCTCATCATCCACTCTAGGTTTTCCCAGTATTGCCCAGCTTGTC
Organism: Agave tequilana; assembly: GCA_038442645.1. NCBI lineage: Eukaryota > Viridiplantae > Streptophyta > Magnoliopsida > Asparagales > Asparagaceae > Agave > Agave tequilana. The sequence continues at coordinate 13,450 of JAVJIF010012488.1, forward strand.
CTGTTAATTTCATTACGGCCAGTCGAAACCTTTCTTGACTCAGACATGTCATGCCAACGAAATATCGGTCCATAGCCAACTGCCAATCTATATAGACCTGAGGGTCTAAACGCCCGTCAAAGAAGGAGCATCGACCTTAACGCTCCTGATATACTGGGCATCGCATCAGTTTTGGTAAGGGAGGTCTCGCTCACGCCTGGGAGACCTACTGTCATTTCGAGAACTTTCATCATCCCTGATTCTTCTCTATTGGTTTCTAGGCCTACCAATTCTAGTTGCTAGATCCCTACAGTTGACATCAACCTGATCCTTAACTTCTTGTAGTGCCTGTCCATGCTCTCTATCTTTTGTAGGATTGTGTTTCAGGGTATCATGAATGCTAGGGTCCATTGTGCTGAAGTTTCGCCTATAGAAAAGTTCTACAACTTCTAGTAGGCATGCAAGATTCTCGCTGACCCTAAATGCAAGCTGTCCTTAGGATATATATGTTATGCAGGAGGAGTCAGAGATTAGAATGGTGAAAGATAATACCAATTTAAGCTAATGAGACTAACACGTGATTAAGAAATTGTAATGTGGAGACAGTGATAAAACACGTGCTGATACAGTTTATTTTCAAGATTTCAGTAATCACAAATTCAAATTAATTTAGTTGCACAATTAATATTAGGTCGGTTACCACTTAAGATCAGAATCACACACACTCACTTATTTGGTGGGCAACAGTCAATAAATTCTATCATGCGACAAATGGGAAAGACTAGCTATTTTAATTAAATGGCGGGAATAACTGACAGAATATTCAAAGTTACCTGGATGGCGACCGTAAATCAAACCTGAACGAGACTGCTGTAGGCGCGTGGTACTGGTCGTCACGAATCCACTGCCTCGAAACGGATCAATTCGGACTTGAAACTCCTGAACGGCCGTCTGAAGTGTTGCGTTGCTCTGAACTGAGTCAGAACAATTCCAGGACTGAGTTGACTCAGTAGGGTGACTCGGGTGCAATCAACTAAACCCGGGCTGAACCAATTGGACGGGTTTGGGTTTGGATTCGACTCAACCCTTATATGGTTGGGTCGGGTTCACTCTGTAACCCAACACCAGAGGTTCAGTTCCCTCCCCGACTCCAGGCTAGGGCAAAGGCGCGGCGGCGACCTGATGGCGGTGGCCTGGGGTGATCACCGGCGAGGCTCCCACGGCGAGGCTCCCACGGCGACGATGGCCTCGTCGAGCAGGGACAAGGACGAAGATGAGGACGACGGCGTTAGAGATCGTCGGCGATGAGATTTGCAGCCGCTGGGAAGGAGGGGGTCGTGGCGGCGAACTGAGCTTGTCAGTGGAACTCGTCAACGAGGGAAGTCCTGATTTTGGGAAGAGGCGACGAAACTTCAGCGAGCGGTGGCGGAGAAGGTGGACCTGAGTTGGCTGAGGTAGCTGGAGCTTCTCCGGCGAGATCCAGGGAAAGTCGGCGGTTGTCGACGACTGAGATCTGATCGCAGGGCTGATTCGTTGTCGACTTGCAGAGATCGGCGGCGGAGGCTCACCTGCAGTCGACGGTCGACTTAGATGAGGGCGATGATGGTGGAGGGAGATAGCGACGTTCCGACTGCAGTAGTGGCGGGTTGTGGACGGCGTCGAAGGCGGCGGCGATTGAGGACGTTGTTGGATCTGTGTTGCGGCGGAGGGCGTGGGCGTGGGTGGTCAGCGGCGTCGGATCTTGGATCAAGGGCGGATGGCGGTGAAATGGTGGCCTCGATTGGCCTTGTCGAGCTTGGTGGCAGCGAAGGGCGGCGGCTGGCGAGCGTTGATGAAGATGAACAGTGTAATTGGAATTTATCAGGAATTTCGATGAGAATTCTCACTGTATTTTTTTTTTTTTTTGAAACAGTGTAATCTCTCTTTTTTTTTTTTTTTTTCTTTTTTTCTTTTTTTGAATAGATCTGGGATATAGATCTAGGGTTTGGGGGACCGGAAGAAATTTTTAAAAGAGGAAAATTTTGAAGGGGATTGAAAACCGGTGCTCTGATACCAAAATGATGTAAAACCACCTGGATCGCAATCACCTTCAAATCACAACCAAAATTTAAATTGCGAACAAGATAAGATTTGGGTTTCCACCCCTTACACGGGCTTCTCACCCTAAACTCGAGAGCAGTAGAACTCAAGAATTTAACAAATAATTTGAGAAAAAGTTTTAATCATTCATTAGTTCCCCAATACAATAGTCTAGGGGGCCTTATATAGGCTTTACAAGAGAGGAGTACTGGGAAATAACCGATGTGGTACTAAACGCCCACAAAAGAACAAAATAAAAGGAACACAAATAAAGCTAAAAATCTGCTATCCATAAAGCCTGAAACAAGTCACATCTAAAGCCATAGAAGACCAGTGCGTCGCCTCCTGAAGTATACTCGATCGAACCTGCTCCTGGGCGGTGGCATGATGTCCTCATCACTCTCTCTCTCTCTCTCACCCGCCGTCGCATCTCCCTCCCTACCTCTTGCTCGCATCTCACTCTCGCCCACCATGGATGTTTCCCTCCCTCCATCCCTATGTTGTCTCTTATTTTTCTCTCTCAAAACATCATCTCCTTGTACCTTTGCAGTCACACCAATTACCCCTCACTCCGACAACCTGTTGTCACCCCTCTTTTCCTTCTCTCTCTCTCTCTCTCAATCTCCCTCTTAGATCCCCTTTCTTTCACCTTTTAATCTCCATCCTTCTCTTTCAAAATCGAGTTGTTGGAAACACAGATCACTACTATTGGTTTTTTTCAAAATTGTTGAAAATTTAAATGAGAAGGAAAGATGATTTCAGGAATCTTTAGAATTTTTTGGACTATAAGAGGAGGAGGAGATCAAAGTTGGCAACTTTTAGAAAATTTCGAATTTTTGTCTAAAAAATAATATTTTTAGAATATGTATAAGAGAAAGACGATTAAGTTAAAAATTCTAGAAAATTTAGAACTTTTTCTTAGAAAAATAACATTTTAAGGATTTATAATTGTGGAGTAAAAATAACATCAAATTGGAGAATTTTAGAAATTTACCTCTTGAAAAAAAGAATTTTTAAAAACTTGTAAAGGAGGAAGAAGATGAAATTATTTTGAACTTGTCTCTTTAAGAAAATGAATTTGTAAAAGAGGAAAGGGGTCAAAATTAGGGACTTTTTAGAATTTATTTATTAAAAACTAATGGTTCTCCATTCATAAAATAGGCTATTAAAATGATCATGAGTGATGCAAACAAATGAAATTTTAACAGAAGAAGAATATTTCTATATAATATATATCACACCAAGTTTTTTGATCAGATAAATATTTTCCTATAACAAAACCTTGCATTGAGAGATGCAAATTAGTCCCTAAATATATTTCATGTGATAGTATGTGATGTGATCTTGGAAAATTTTAGACTTCTTGATCAGTAATTCTCTACTCATGAACTATGAGGTTAGTCGCATATAAAGCTAAAACAATCTTCAAAATAATTTATGCAGTCACATATTTCAATTTTGCGATTATTGTTCTCTTTGAAAACAGTGACTTATTAGTGCTTGGTCATTATTTAAAGATTATTTAGAATACATGTTTCTCTACGCATTTCAACTTTCAAGTAATAATACACATCTAGACGACAGGGAAAGTCAAAATGACACACGAGAAAGAAAAAAATTAAAAATAAAAGAATTACAACGGCGAGTGAAATATACATTTAAGCAATGTGCGCTTGGTGCATGGAACTCATAGCTAGTATTGAAAAAGAAAGAAAATGACCATAATAGAGGTGAATGACAAAGTTGGAGGCACCGAAAAAGTCACAAGTTTGTGCTGTATAACTTTATTGGGCCATCATCATCATTTTCATTGTTATCTCGTAATATATGTAATTATAACCAACAAAACTAGTCCCCGACTGAGGAAGAATCATTTCAGAAGTTCGAATACCAATAACTCCTGTTCGGTAGAGATCTAAATGTGGTAATGAAGTAACAAATAAGGCAGGCATTCTATAGCTTGCAAATGTATAGTTGATGTCACCTTCCAGAAACAGAAGAAACATGTGGTTTTTTTGTTCACAGTAATCAAAATCAGCTGCTACTACCAAGAGAAGGTTTGCTTGAACTTATAAATAACTCCACTCAGTCAAACACTTTCTAGTCTCCACGAAGCATTTCTACTTGGTTTTCGGCTGCTAACTCATCTATGTTAATTTAATATCTTGAGGAATATGATGACAACCCTCATATGATGGAAAAGTTTGGGAACAAGAAACTCTAAAAGAGTTCCTAATATGAACTTCTCCCAAAATGTCATTATTTTCCAATTCTAATTTGATAATCAAGAGGTTTTCACCTGTTTTCTCAAACAAGTTTAGATCTAAGCAACTCCTCCTGAGAAATCCATTTTCGAGTTTCAAAAACAGTATTCCTACAGCTAGAAGAAGCAAAGTCTCTTTCTTTGTTCATCAGATGGGGAGCGGAGGGAGGCACAATTTTGAGTTCTGAAATTGGTAATACTGGTTTTTGTATCTACTTTTTTTTTATTGGAAGAGGTGATAATATTGCATCTGAAACCAAAACTGTATGAGATGATTTATCGTTGTTTAAACATGTTTTATGGTTGTAATGCAATAGATTCCATGGTACCATGCAAATTTACATAGAAACAGTATTCTATGTTTCAGAATAATGGCATCTTAAACGATTGACAATCATAGGTTGTGCATATCTACAAAGAAAATTGCATATGGCTGATTCTTTGGCAAATAAGATTCTGATGAGTGCTCTTCACATACCATCCTATGCTATTCCATGACAATTTGAAGACTTCTTAAGTTTCTATTCTCTACATTGCCCAGAATAAGTAGAAAATATAACTTTCTTATTTTTCAACAATTGTTTTTTTCTTTTTCTTTATTTCCCTTGAATGTCGCAAGGAGGAGCACTCCTTTTGGGTATGTGAATCATGAGGTTTGCATATTTCAAGTTTATTCCTGTAATAGAATCTTAAAGGATTACGCTAGTGACCTAGAGAACTTTCAGATGCATGTACAAGGGTGTATATGCAGATAGGTAGGTAGACACATAGGCATACAGACACGGGGCTTAGCTCCTCCTGTAAGGATTTCGATCCATATACTCATTCAAATTCAAAATCAGACCCTTCAAGATGCATACCGTATTTTATTTCCACTCCATACATCGAGCTGTCAGTATCTTACATATTCATTCTAATAGCATTTTGTGAAGCTGCATGGTTTACAATTATCTTGTGGTCATAATGAAACTGAGCATATTCAGAAGTTGTATGGCCATGACTACCTTTTAAATAAGTTTAAATTAAACACTAACTTATATGACAACTTATAAAATTTGTTTGGCATTAAACTCAAAATTATATCTAAGTTTTTAAAAGCAAAATGTTGCTAAAAATACCATTTCATTATCCTTAGACTTTTATATGATTATGGTGTCTAACAATGGACAGTTATAATGGTTCAACCTAATTTTTTTCCCCACAAACTTATGTAACAGCTTATTTAAATGCCCTTCATATTGCAGTTTCAAAGTTTTTAAAAGCAAGTTGTTGTTGAAAGTCCCCTTTAGGTCAATTCGAATTTTAATATCATAGAGTTTTCATCTAGTGCATCACACTTAATATATTGCAATTGCACAATTGGAATATGTTTTAGCAGTGATTTACTTGATCCCAATTATTTAGTTAGTTGTTTATATGGAGGGACATACTTGTCATTAAGTGGAATATGGTCTTATTGGAACTGCACTTTATTTCTTTGATGAGAAGGAAATGGTTAAGGTTCCATCTGTCATGAACAGTCACACTCCTATGCTCTCTACAACATTTCCTCATCAAAGTAATCAAGAAGTAGGGGTGCTAAAGAGAGAATTCAAGCTTCCAAAGTTCAAGACAAGCAAGATGGGATGTCATCTCTCTTTAATTCAAAATTTGTTATTTCTTGCTTCATAGTTTCATGTGATGGATCCAAATTCAGTATAAATGGATCCTAAAACATGATAGTCCATCCATGTGTTAGCGCTTTCTTATATTGATTTGAGTCATCGATTTTAGGACTTGAATAAGGATTTATGGATTTTTTCCATTTAGGATATATATATATATATATATATATATATATATATATATATATATATATATATATAGAGAGAGAGAGAGAGAGAGAGAGAGAAATGTACCTCAGCCGCCAGCTGAGAGAGACTCTCTCAGCTATCACTTCAAAATGGTCGCAAACTTATTGCAACATGGTTTCAGTCCACTGTAACATGATCGCAGTCCTAAAAAATCATTTATTTTCAGTGTAATTAGGACTACGACCATGGTAGCAGTCCTTAGAAAAAGACTGCGAACAGTCCTTAGAAAAAGACTGCGACCAATGGTCGCAGTCTTCAGAAAAAAAACTGCGACCTTGGTCGCAGTCCTTAAAAAAGACTGCGACCATGGCAGCAGTCTTCATAAAAACATTGCAACTTAATCACAGTTCTCATATAACACTGCGACCATGGTACGAGCATCCAAAATTATGGTTAAAATTCAGCCACATTGCGCTAGCTGAGAGAGTTTCTCTCAGCTGGCGGCTGAGGTACAGATCCCTCATATATATATATATATATATATATATATATATATATATATATATATATATAATGTCATTTTAGGGCTAGTTTGCGCTCTTTCATTTCATATAGCCAAAGTCATCAACAATTAATTCAGTAGAAAAGTTTTAGTAATTTCCTTTCTAATGTAGACAATTAAATAATCTCTTAAAAAGTTATCCTTCATATTTTCTTGACAATTTTAATGCCTGAGAATGCTCGTCACGTTGTAGTTATTGAAATGGGAGCAGTTAGGACTAGTTATAGCAATTGTTTCTTTATTGTCAAATACTTGAGTGAACAATAAAATTGGATATCTAGATTGGTTCTCTTTTCTTCTTTCTATATAATGTATCTAATATGTTATTTCTAAAATTTTATACAAATTATTTTCTTAAAAAGAAAACTTTCTACAAATTAGTTGGAAAATAGAATGAAATTAAATGCAGAAGCCATAATAAATTCCTTATTTGAATCATCAAGCAATTGATTATTTATTGTCGACAACGAGAATAAGATTAGGCGAGGTATCTAAGAAGTAACTCTAATTTGGTTTCTTACTTGTTCCAAATTTTTCCTTCTTGTGAGTTGCTAGAAAGAAGGGTTCATTTACTTTTCTTCTTTTTCATATGTAGAGTCAGAGACATAGGCAGGGAAGTTACGTCTCATGTGGCTAGAGAAAAGTGAGTAATTAGATAAATTTGACTAGTTTTTGTTTATAATATCTATAAAAATAATTCAAATCAAAACTGGATTGTGTTTAGGGAAATCATTATATTTTTAAGGAACTAAACTTTTCAAAGTTTCTTTAAATTGGGGACCTTGTTTGAATAAATTTATCTCTGAGGGAATAGTGTTCAAGTGGGTGCCATATAGTTTGGGGTGGGCGACTGAATATTTAAGTTAGTGCTAGTTTTTCATCCCACTTATATAGGAAATAAATGGATTTTAGGAAGTTCGTCGCGGTTGTGGGGTTGACAACGGTTGCCCGCCCCTTGTGGTGTCCTTGCCTACACGAAAAATGATATTTCTTGCTAAGTATTATAAAGACATACTCCAAGATAGAGTGTGACACAATCAATGCAACAAGCGTCTCAGACTCTCAAGGAACAGCGATGCAAAAGCAAATGAAGAGATATATTCAATAAAGAGTAACAAAGAAAATATGAGCTGCCAAAAGTCTAAATGGTTCACCTGGAAACTAGGCATTTTTCTTAATAATTGGTTAAGTTGAATTTATGTAGAAACAAGGCACATTTTGGGGTTTTTTTTGGGATTTTTCCAGAAATGAGAGATGCTAAAGGGGTTTTGCTCTTCTTTGACAAAGAGCTCCACATGGACCTCCAAAAGGGAAGTCATCAAACACTTGGCATGCCGCATCGCTTCTATTCAATGCAGTTTTAAAGTACATGTAAGGCTTCTTGGCATTGCAATGAGAGAACAAAACTTACATACTGACAAGTTATAACTTTTGTTAAAATCTTGCACTTTTTAGCATATACCCCAACAACCTTATACCATGATGAGCTTGTAATTGCTAAAGAATGGGGATAAAGTGTCCTCACCGCTGTTGTCTCCCGTCTCGCAGAGGTACTCCTTTTGCACCAATCTCGTGGCCTATCTAGACATGCCTGGTTCATTTAGCCATTCCTCTTTAGGTTGGGTCTTGACTCTCTCTGGGGGCCAAAGGTCCAAGTTCAATTATTAACTCCTTAACATACCCTAACCTATGATGAATAATTTAGGGCTGCTAATGGGCTCAAAAAGCTCGAGGCTCGGCTCGAGCTAGCTCATTCACGCTCGTTTAATAAATTAAATGAACCAAATTTGAACAATAATCTAAGCTCGGTAAAATAAATGAACACGTTGAGCATAGCTAAGCTCGGCTTGGCACGTGCTCAAGCTCGACTGGTTAGTAGCTTTTATAGGCTCAAACTCAGCTTGAAGTTGAGCTCGGCACAGAGAAAACTCAATATACTGCTATTAAGCTTGGTTTTTAGGTTCGAATTAATTTAATTGAGTGCCCACTCTAATATTTCAATTCGATCACAAGTCTAATGCAATAATATTTCTTTTTCTCAACAAAAAAAATCTAGCCTAATACCCATACACACTCCTTATACTTTATTTCTCTCCAAATCTTAGCATCCACTTTCTCTAAAACTTATCACCACAATGATCCTGGCCTTGACAAGAGAAAATCATCCGCTTGCTACGCCCTAGGTAACACATAAAGGAGTACAACGGGATGATCTGTATATGTGAGGTTCAAAATCAATGGAAAAGATTGAGTCAGGTACCAACCCTCAATGGGCGCGCATCCGTTTTGTTTGAAGCTCATGGGAATAGTGTGAAGTTCATCTTCTAGCAATAGTCTCTTTATTTTTCCCTTTTGTTCTTTTTCTTCTCTTTCTTTGCAAATATATTCTCCTCTATTTATGAATTATTTGGCATGTTATAAGCAGAAAGTTTTAGCAATACTCATTAATAAAATAAGAAAATTGCTTGGGACAAAATTGTTGTAGTTATTGTTAGGTTGCAAGAAAAATAATATATAATTTTAGCATATGCACTCAGTTTACTATCAAAATGATATTATGTGTTCCTAATTTGTCTCTGCACACTTCTCAAAGATTTACTGTTTATATTATTTTGGCATATTATTTAAAAGTGTACTTTTTAGTAATTGCTTAAAATAGTAAATGAGCTCAAAAAGCTCAAGGCTCGACTCGAGGAGATCGTTTGATAACCTAAATGAACCAAGCTTTAAAAAAATTCTAAACTCGTAAATAATTGAACGAACACAAAAAACGTAAAGCTCAGCTCGTTTGGCTCAATTAGCAGCCCTAGATGAATTCTTTGAGGCCCACGTAATCCCCACCCAAGCACAATTCAACAAAATGTTTCCTACTTACAACTAATTATCCGTCTAAGCTTATTAAGTTACTCCTACTTTGTTAAGTTACTAGGCTATCAAAACTAATTAACTACTACCACTATTATTCCTTAATTATTACTATTATCATTATTTATATCTATCCTAAATTACTCTAATTAACTATTGCTAATGCTAACTATCTTGATTTTCTAAGATATTACTAATCGTATAACTACTTAGACTTACAATTTATTCTATATATCTAAAACTAAGGTTAACTAACTAAAACAATTAACCTATAATTATCAACTAACTTTTATCTATTTATCTAAAACTAAGCTAAATTAACTAAATCAAAGAAGGGTTAAGTGGACCAGATTGGAGTTTACCTAAGTGGGTTGGTAACAATATGCCTTTGCCACTGAAGACCTTGTCATCAAGATCTTAGTGAGTCGCATCAGCATCCATGAGAGTTGCGTGGAGTGAGTTGATGACAATGAACTTTTCTTCTTCTACTTGCTACCAAGACCAAACCCCACTCTCCCATCTCCCCGGAAAAAAAAATGGTGAAATGCAAACATTGTCAAGTGGTGCAATGTCGTGAACTTCAACTCGGGTAGTTTATGACTAGGTATAGCATTGCTCCTTTGTTGAACTCCACTGTGAGCCTCTCGAAATTCCAAAAAATAGGCCCTAGAGTTGACAACCATTAGATTCCTAATATATCTTAGGTTCTATGAGAAGGGAAGGATGAAATGCATCCTTGCACTGAGAAGCTTTGTGATTATAGTCACTCGTTGACATGCTTTAGTCGTTAGCACAATGATTGTGTATACAACTCGCCAATTATCATGCAACCCATGTGTAAGGCGTAAACAAGCGTTGTCACACCCCAACACACCAAACTCCTTGTTAGATTTTAGTAGTAAATAGTTAATTGGTAGAGTTATTTAGTTATATGGTTTAACATGTTATTAGAGCCTTAGAGTTTTTTATCCAAATCTAAACCACCACACGACGAACCCTCGCCATCTTCGTCTTCTTCTTTAATTAATTCTTCTTTCTTCTTCATTTCTTTTCTTATTTTCCTTCCCTCTCAAAGCGCCATCTCCACAGGAAAAAAGAAAAAAAAAGTTATCGTTCACCGCAGTATTGTTCATCAGAAGTGTTCACCATTGTTACCGTTCACAAGTGATGTTCATCGATACCGTTCATCACATGTATTGTTCATGAGATACTATTCATCAAATTTTTCTTTAATTCATCTCTATCATTTTTAACAAATTCCTACCAATCAGCTATCATATGTATAGTATGAAATTAAAGGAAACTAAGATTAATGTCTATAAGAATGCTGGTGGTCTTTTTGCTTTTGATATTGCTATTAGAAACCAAAAGAAGAAATCTCCATGTAAAAAATATATCAATTTTAATATTTTAATTAACTTTAAAAAGTTGTCTTATAGGAAAATATAAGTGTTGGTTTTTAATTTTCTATTCTCTTGTCTTATTTCTCTACATATGATAGTTGATTGGTGGAAATCTTATGGAGCATTCACTCCAGACTTGCAAAAACTTGTCATAAAGATTCTCAATCTTACATGTAATTCCTCTGATTGTGAGAAAAATTTTATACATTTGAGCAGGTAAACTGGAAATACTAAAGTCATTTTAAAATATTTTTCATTTATATTGTGTTTTGATTTTTCCTTAACATAAGAATGCTCTTAAGAAAGTTGTTTAATAGCGTTATTTTAATCCATCAAAATTGTAGATCCATAGTAAGAAGAGGAATAAATTGGACCATGACAGGCTCAAAGATTTGGTGTATTGTAAATACAACTAAGCTTTAGAGGAGAGGTATGATTGTTGGGATGTGATTGATCCTATTACGCTTAATGACATTGATGAGAGTAATGAATGACTACTGGGGAAATTTGGTAAAGGCAACAATGCAGAGAATGACTTGGTGCATAAGAATAATGATCTTATTTGGGGTGTTACTACTGAGGTTATGGGAGCCGAGGACCCTATTGTTCATACAAGATCAACTTCAGTGCATGGGTTTAGGTTCAACTCCATGTCAAGATATTTGGTTAGTAGTGTTGGTGCTTCATCTTCGAGGAGGTGGGAGTCAGAGCCAGAAGAGGAAAAATTTGACTTTGAGGATGAGTGTGAGGAAGAAAATGGTCAAATAGATTATGAGTCTTATGGGGAGGACGAAGAAGAGTTTGAGTTAGGGGGATGAAGATGATGATGAGTAGTAGTTAAACTCTAATGTTATTTCTATTTTTGTTTTTATTTATTTTAAAGTTTAGACTCTCGTTTTGGTATTATTGTTTTATTACAAATTATTTATCTTTGATGTCATATTGTATGGACTTGTTTAGTAGCTTGTGACTTGTGTCTTATCTCTTATGATTTGTGACTTATGTCTTATTTTACTTATTGATATTTTGTTATTATGCTATTAAATTGATCTCTATGCAGGTGTAGATGATATAACTATATAGGTAGACACACTCTTTTTGTTTTATTAATGTTTTCAATTGTTAATTTATTGTTTGTTGTGTATCTTATAATTTTACCTTTACTCTCATAATCTTTCAAATTAACAAAAAAAATTGTACCTCACTGTAGTGAGGCACATTGTCTCGCTTGCGCTTTGTGCCTTGCGCAAATTAGGTCATTTGTGCCTCACACCGCGCTTTGCGTATCGACAACACTGAGCATTAGTTTTTCAGTAGTTTCAGTATTTATCTTTGTTAGATAAACTCTCGGTGTCATCCATCACAAGTTTCAAGGAGATGTTAGATGTAGTAGTAATTAATTGATTGGTAAAGTTATTCAATTATAGAGTCTTCATAGTATTTGGAGTCAATGTTCTAAAATCGGTTCCATTATTCGTGCGGTCTAACATTAAATAATGATTAATCAGATTAATTGGGGATTAATGAAAAATTAATCAAAATTGAATATTTTAATATATTTAATTATATTTATACACAACTACATATAAATATAGATAGTTAATTGTAGAAAATACCTAAATATTATAGAAGACAATCTCTAAATATGAAGTTATAAATCAAGATATGATGAACGATAATACAATATGAATAAATAGTAAAAAAGAAGTAAGAGAACTTATCTCTTCGCATTAGTAATCCAAGATTTTCAATTTTGTAACATAAATATAAATTAAAGAACTTACCTGCAAAATGAGATAAATAAAAAAATCAGTCAATTTATCAATCAAAATAATAAGCTTTAAAAAATGATGGAGAAAGATTGTTAAATAAGTTAATTTGAAAAATAATCAAAAACATTAAAACATAAGTATCACTTTATGCAAAATATATAATAAAATATCATAATGCATTTACTATTTAATAAATAACAGATTAATCGAGCGCTTAATCGTTTTGAAACTGATTAAGCGCCCGATTAATCATTTTGGACTCGATTAAGCGCCCGAGTGTATAATCAGAGCACTGAACGTAATATTACATGGGCTGCCAATAATTAGGATTAATCGGACGATTAATCCGATTTTTAGAATACTGTTTGAAGTCTTACTATGTCATAGTATTACTATGAGTTATAGTTTGAATAGGATTTGATTTTGTATAGGTTCTTTACAAAAAAGGATTGCTCATATATATATATATATATATATATATATATATATATATATATATATATATATAGAGAGAGAGAAAAATGTATATCAGCCCGCGGGCTGAGAGAACTCTCTCAGCCTGCGCTGACGTGGCTCAATTTTGCACCCCACTAACTTGCGGCCCGCTTATCGAAAGAAGTTAAATTACCAAATACCCCTTATGAAAAGCTTTTTTCGGTAAAAGCCAGTGAATGCTGCTTCTTTAATTTTTTTATCTGATTTGATATTTAATGATTTTTAATATAGTCGCAGTACTTATGAGAACTGCTACCACGGTCGCAGTCTTTTCTAAGGACTGCTACCAAGGTCGCAGTCTTTTTCTGAGGACTGCTACCAAGGTCGCAGTGTTTTTATGAGAACTGCTATCACGGTCGCAGTCTTTTCTAAGGACTGCTACCAAGGTCGCAGTCTTTTCTGAGGACTGCTACCAAGGTCGCAGTCTTTTTCTGAGGACTGCTATCACGGTCGCAGTGTTTTTATGAGAACTGCTACCACGGTCGCAGTCTTTTCTAAGGACTGCTACCATGGTCGCAGTCTTTTTCTGAGGACTGCTACCAAGGTCGCAGTCTTTTTCTGAGGACTGCTACCAAGGTCTGCTACCACAGTCTTTTCTAAGGACTGCTACCATGGTCGCAGTCTTTTTCTGAGGACTGCTACCAAGGTCGCAGTCTTTTTCTGAGGACTGCTACCAAGGTCTGCTACCAAGGTCGCAGTCTTTTTCTGAGGACTGCTACCAAGGTCGGTAAAAAGTTGTGAGGGAGGGTATTTTTAGAAATTACAATGTTGAGGTGACTGACATTAAATTGGGCGGGATTTTACAGGATTTTGCCCGCCAAAATTATTACAGATGTGGGGCGGTGATGTTGCCACGCCCGCAGGCTGAGAAAACTCTCTCAGCCCGCGGGCTGAGGTACAGTAAGCCCATATATATATATATATATATATATATATATATATATATATATATATATATATATATATATTATATATATATATATATATATATATAATTGTATTTTGTAACTCTTCTTAATATCAATAAAAATGTAGCCTTTCGTAGTTTAACACTCCTCAAAATCCTTTTGTTTCCTATATAACTCGGATGCAAAATTGGCACCATCTAATACCCAGCGACCCCAGAGATTCATTTATTAAAATATGAGCTCCACTTGAAAGAAATTCTTTAAATTTGTCATCAATTAATTATCATAAATAGGATTCCTTAAAAGACAATGATACCTCTGATGCAATCCAAGTTTAATTTGAATTATTTTTTGTAGTTTAATAACCAAAAATTAATCAGATCTATCTAATCACCCCCCCCCCCCCCACACACACACACATAGAAAATATAAATTCCCTCCCGCTTTGACTCTGGGCCTGTTTGGTTAAGGGTGGAAGTGAGGAAGTGAAGAAGTGAGGAAGTGGTAATAGTTCCCTTTGGAACTTGGGAATTGGTTAGTAAGTTTTCTGGTGTTTGGATGTTGTTAGGAAGTATGGTTTGGAAAATGTTATGTCTTTTCCGGTGTTTGGATAGTAATGTGGAAGTGAAAGTGGAAAAGTTGACTACAAAGTTGACCACAAAATAATATTAAATTAAAAATTAATTAGGAAAAATAAAAATTAGACTGTAATTAGAATGCAAGTGAGATTTACATGAGCAAAAAATTAACTGTTTTGTGCTACAACTTATTACAAATGAGATTTAAATGACCACAAAATTAACTGTAGCACTCTGAAAGTGAGGAAAACGTTGTGTAAAGGAGAAAAGAGAGAAGGAAAAGAACTTTTTCCATTTTCCTTTTCCGGTGTTTGGATGAACAGCGGAAATGAGAAAAGACACTTCCCACTTCCTCACTTCCACCCAATTCCTTGAATCCAAACAGCCCCTCTACACACAAAAAAAAGGGAAAAAAAGAAGAGAAAGAGATTGAACCCCCTCCCCTCTACTACAACCGCAAGAAGAAAAAAGAATAAGAAAGAAGAAACCAAAATAAGAGTTACTTCTCATACAACAGACAATTTTAATTCTCCCAGTTGTTTGACAACAATAAGCAATTTTTTCCCTTTGACAATTAATTCCATTCTATTTGGCAACTAATAGTAGAAAGTTTTTTTTTTTCTTGCCGAAACAATTTGTAGAAATTTTAAAAATGACATATCAGATACACTATATAGGAAGAGAAAAAAGACAACCAATCCAACTATCCAATCTTTTATTCACCTAGTTATTCGGTAATGAAGAACCAACTGATATGATTGGTCTTGACTCTTCTAGTTCTAACCGCTAAGATGGAGCAAGCATTCTTAGATATGAAAATTGTCAAAAGAAAACTTAGACACAAGATAGAGGATGACTTTCTATGAGATTTTAATTGTCTATATCAGGAAGGAAATTGCTAAAGATTTTTCTAGTGAGACATGACTTTAACTATATGAAAGAGCAAAACAACACTGAAATGACCTCATTTACTTCTTTTTTCTTAAACTTACCATCTTAATTTATATTTTCTTTACTTTCAATAATTTATTTTTGTTTTGCGCTCTAAAGTAGGGGTGAGCATCAGTTTGGTTTTTTCAGAAATTTGCAAAACCGAACCAAACTATATGAGAACCGAACCAAACCGTTTCTAGTTCTGAACGGAACCGAACCGAACTGAATTGTTTGGTTTGGTACGGCTCAATCTTAGGCCCAACCCATTTTTGGACCAAGATTTTATGTCCAAATTTGGTTAATTAAGGCCTTGTTTGGGAATCGATAACAGAATCGAACTGAACTTTTTATACACGGAACCGAACAAAACCGATTTTCAGTTCGAACCGAATTTATGGGCGCAATCCGGTTCGCTTTAACCGGAATTTTGCTCTCCTACTCTAACGGACTTAATGTGTGTATTTCTTCCTAAATCTTCTTCACTTAATATATAGTTTTTAAGTTAAATTATTTATGATTTTTTTGAATTCATTAATACTCTTCTTTAGGCCCTCGAGAAATGAATTCTAGTTCTGTTCTGTCTAATGTGAAAATTGCACGTCATGTTAATTTTGTTACTATATAATCAAATGCATTATAACTATTTTTTTCATAATAGAAATATATTGTTGTTATATGCTTTCCTTACTGCATTTTCTGCAGACTTGATTACGTATTCAATAACGTTAAAGAATGATTTTTCTTATGCTTGGTATGTTAATCCATACTTTGGAGGTCTTTAATAATTTCCTGTGTGGTTTCATTCATAACAATACACGTTTGATTAGTCTATTGCATGTTTACTATTAACTTTATGCATTTTTAAAATACATTCTCGTGGCAAGTACTCTGTTGTATATTGGTTGGTCACTTTTCTAAAATATATGCTTACTAATATATGCCTAGCATCATGAGCATTATAAGATAAATGGAAATCAGTCAGCTGGTACTAGCATATGTGGATGGTCACTCTTCTAACTTGATGCACTTCAGATCTTTCTCAAATCCTAATTATGTAGTTTCCACAATAGGTAATTCTCTTTGCTTTTCTATCATGGATCTTATTGTTTACAAGTTAAGACCCACTACAGAAACTTGTTTGGTGTTTTGACCACAAGCACAGGTACAGATCCAATACTTGCTAAGATTGGTTACTGTAAGTAAACCCTGACCTTACGTTAGATATTTCTGTTTCTTACTTCAGAGTATAACCACATAAGAATGTGCCCTTCCTGTAGGATGTGATGTCCATAGCTCGGAAGCTTTACAATGTACCCATAGTTAGTGAACTTTCCATGTGTTCCTTAATCTACCCCACCACATTTATCAGTTTATTCATATCACCACTGCTTATGAATTCTCTAGGTTTACCTTTTGGTTAATGGCTAATATGCATGCATACTCCAATATGCCTCAAAAGTAAATGAATTGTAACATTTGCTGCTTAAAGAGCAAACTTGATGTTTAATCCCAACAGAACCAATGGTACTGTGTTTCTTCTGACTGCCTATTAACGCTTATCATCTGAAGCTCATTCTGAACGGTTGCAACTTCAACCATAAGGTCTTCAAAGAAAAACAGCTAAGCATTCTACTACTTCATTACCTCTAACAAATGAAGAAAGCTAATTATAGTAAATTTTCTTAACACTAAAAAAGGTCCTAAGTCCTAACATATTTAGGTTGTTTAGAACTACACGCGGCAGGAGATGGTCAAATGGTCTCTATTTGTTGGAGGAACATGAAAAATGAGATAGCGTCTTGTACCTACCTCAGATTTATATTCTTCTTTTTTCTAGAGTTGGTACATAGTCCATACTTCGTCTATGTGTTTTTATTCAAGTCAACGTAAAATTAAGGATCAAAATTAGGCAATCCATTTATTTAACATATTTAAAATGGTAGTCATGATCATGGAATTTCAATGTGCTTGTTTTGTTATGACTTCAAAAGATGGTTATGAAACATGCAACTTCACAAAATGCTATAAGAACAAAGAGATAAATTAGGATATCTACTGATATAGGACAACTTTAGAAAGTAGAAATATTAGAGTTGTTTCAAAAGAAAAAAGTTTAAGGAAAAAAGAGTTATCGTAAAAGCGGAAAAAAATATTTTAGGTTTTTTTCTTTTTACTTCTTTAGCCTATCAATAAGGCGTTCCCTTTTAAGATATTTCTTAGGCTTTAAGTTTAATCAAATCTTTTGAAAGATTTAATTAGATTTCTTTTTATTAGGACTAGTTTTAGGAAAGCTCTTTTCAAAACTTTTAGATTTATTTAGGATGGATAATTTCGGAAACAAAATCTCTTAGTTTCTTAGATCTTAAGTTAGTCCTATTTTAGATTAAGTTTTTATTATAAATAATGATGCTTTCTTTTCATGTAATCAGATCATGAGAATATGAGCTATGAATGTTTATGATTTCAAGGTGTGATACCATTTCTTTTTTGGTAGTGTGAGGCCATTAATCATGTTATGAGGCCACATGTGGTGTGAAGCCACTTATTTTACTTATATTTTTCTTCTTATATTATTTCTTCTTGCTTTCGCTTGCGCATGTGGTGTTTCTCAACATTTGGTATCAAATCACGCACAAGCAAGAGGATAAAAGAAATAATAAAAAAGAAAAATACAAGATAAAATAAGTGGCATCACACCACAGGCGGCCTTACACCACTATCAATTGGCCTCACACAACCAAAAAAGAAATGGCATTACACCATGAAATCATAAGCACTTCATAATTCTCATTATCTCATGGTTTAATTACATGGAAAGAAAGCATAATTATTTATAATAAGACTTTGTCTTAAAGCGAAGAAAGACTAACTTAAGGCCTAAGAAATTAAAAAGATTTTTTCCTACATAATTCAATGTAGAAGTTTTGGAAAGATCTTTCCTAAAACTAATCCTAATAAAAAAGAAATCTAATAAAATCTTCCAAAAAATTTGATTAAACTTAAGCCTAAGAAATATCTAAAAAAGAGAATGCCTATATTAATAAATTACAAAAAATTATAATTTTAAAAAATCTAAAACATTTTTCCTTTTCCAATTTTCCAGAAACATGAGCTCAATGTTCTTTTAACCTTTTTTTTAAAATATTGTTCTTTTAACTTTTTCCTTTGAAATAACTTTAGATATTTCCACTTCTGAAGCTCTCGATCTTGCAACTTGTGCAGATGAGAGAAAATCTGCTGATTCCACTTTGGTTTTTTAGCAACTCGATTTGGGTAATTTTCATTTAGCATCTGCAGCTTGTAGCAGAGATCACATTTAAATATGTTTGAGATCCCATGGGAGAGTATTGGAGTTCATTGAGCTCCCAAGAGAGGATTGTTTAAGTTTACTTTAGATTACAAGGGAGGATCATTTGAGTTCTTTTCAAGTACTAAGGGGGGATCATTTGAGTTTGCTTCATATCCCAAAGTAGGATTATTTAAATTTGTTTGAGATTCAAAGATAATTTGAGTTTATTTAAGCTGGATTGTTTCAGTTTAGAATCAGCATCAACAATTGTATTACGGCGTTAACATTTCAGCTATTGGGCATCAAAAATAGTAAATCATTAGTTTCAATTTTATTTTTGGATAGTCCTCTTTTCATGTTAATGTCGAATAAGTCCTTTAGGATAGAAATTTTGTTTCTCGTTTCACTCTGTTAGAGCAAATTAGAACACTTAATATGAGAATCATGCTGATGTGAAACAGGGACCCTATGGTGCAGTTAATCAATGATATTCTTAAATTTCGCCAAATATATGATCTTTGTAAGAAATTATCTAACACTAACAGTGTAATAAGATGGATTTTACGATAATTTGCAATTGTAGTTTAGATAAGCCTAGTCTCAAGAAATCCAACACAATACCCAATTAATTGAAGAGTCCAATTGTCAATATCAGAATCAATAAATCACAAGTTTAACACAAAATCGCATAATCTCACAATAATAGAGGACAACAGGAAAACATGATAAAATTTTAGAGATAAAAGTATAGTGTAATCCAACTGATGAAGTAGAATTTACCCACTGAGAAGCTACGTCCTCAAGTAAACTGTTACTCTGTTAATTTGTAGTTGGTACTGATCTTTTGAGAAGATGGTACAAGGCCTGTCAATGGGTTGGGTTCGGGGCGGTACAGGTGATACCAGACCCGGACCCGTTTACCTAAGAGGGTACCATACCCGTCCCGTTTACCCGCGGGTCCAGAAGGTGGGTTTCCATACCCAAACCCGCTTTACCCGCGAGTCCAGACCTGTTTACCCGGACCCATAACAAAAGAAAAAAAAGATATATAAACAAATACAGTAACAAAAACACATGAAGAGAGGGAAAAAAAACTTTTGTAAAGAGAAAGAAAGCATGTTTTAATATCAATAAAGGATGAAATGCAACCAAGTGCAAGAGGTGGAGGGAAAATTTTCGATGAAAGACTCTAATAAAGAAAAAAATTAAAGCAAGGCCCCCAAATTTATTTGGGAAAACACAACAATAGGATCACCAACTAATCAACCAACATTCTTCAACACTTAAAGCACAAAGAAATCATTTACTGATAGAGTCTTGAGCCTAAATCTCTAGGGTTTTAATTCTATTAGTATTATTTGTATTTATGTTTTGAAATGGGTAAATGGGTAATCGGGTCTGGTTCAAGTAAAATCAGACCCATCCCATTTAATAATCCGGTATACGGGTATACGGGTATGGGTCCAGAGCAGCCCTTTCCATACTCACTTAATCGGGTCGGGTCCGGGTCGCGTCTGGACCCGACCCATTGACAGGCCTAGATGGTACTGACCTTGATGTTGAGACTTTGCTGTTATTACTCTGGATGAATCATTGTCGTCGTGTTGCGTGCAGGGACTAGAGACAGAGAGGATCTCACAGAGTTGATGTTCCTGTTGACTTCGGCAGCAAATAGAGATAGGGGACGGCCGAGGGAGGAGACAGGCGTCGACGCTGTTGGGGCGCTCATGGCCAAGTTCGGGCTATGATGCTTGGCCGAAGTGGGCGCGAGGAGGTGTTGTCCTTGCGTGACGAGGCAAGGAGGAAGGGCTCTTTGTTGGATTTTTTTCTGTTTGCAGGATGAAGAAAAAGGGAAAGAAGATGAAGGGGTGGGGGCCACGTGAGGAAGGAAAAAAAGGCAGGGGAGTGGCAGCACGTGAGGAGGTGGGGAAAAGAATTTTGTTGGGGTCTTCTTTTGTTGTTTTCTTCTCTTTTTTTTCTTTTTTTTTGTATTTTCTAGTGGAGAGATAAATTAGTGGGATTTGAATTTGTAATTGGGATTGGATAAAGATATGGGAGTTGAGATATTTGGAAAAGTTTGAGATAAGAATAGAATTTTTGAAGAGGTGATAATGGATAACTAGATTTGGATTTCACACTCAAAACTCAATAGATAATTTTCATTTCAAAAATAATCTGAATTTCATTAATCAAACGTCATTACAATTTTATTGGACTCATGCCTTAATATAGGCTTACAGAATTGACTTCTCCACATAGTCGATGTGGGATTAAAAAGAGAAACACAAAGCTAAAACAAAGAAGAAACATACTCGACTCAAATAAAAAAAAGTACCGACTCCGATCAACTAAATGAATAACTCGTGGCGCTTCTCGTGACGTCGGATGTCCGCATCATTCTCCCCAAGTGGGAGAAAATTGACTCCGTCGAGTTAGGCGTAGAAGGCTCTCCTCTCTCCTTATGCTCTAACATATCTGTGTCTAGCTGCTGCAACTCACCACTCAATAGATAATAATCATTTTCAAACAATCAAATATCATTAGAATACACCAGATAAGTTAATCATCTAAAAATTTTATCACATTTCACTATTGTATTGGGATGAATATCTAGAAGTGGACTCAATGTGTGGACTCTCAGAAAATTGGCTGAGGAAGGCTTACAACCAGTGGGTTGTTTGGGTTAAGATCAACTACTTGTAATTCATTGAATACCCAACATTGAAAATAAAACTAATGTCAAAATTTTTAAAAGATATATAACATGAATATTGTAATTTGATTTCTTCAAGATTTTGAAAGATCCAACACTATAGCATACAAATCATTAACAGTTCCCAGGGAAACTGTTTCAGATGAATCTGAATCATTATAAGTTGTCAACACTAAAAGTTTTAAATAACTTCCTAATGCAAGCTCATAATTTACAGTTAGCGTTACTTTGTTCAAACATATCACTGATTTCCTATTTGTAGATCGTGCATGTGTGTAAAAAATGTGATGCACACTCAGATATGCAGACTCAGAATACTTTATAATGAACAGTACTAGGGAGAGCTCATTTTAGTGCCTACATATGCAAAAGGGTAACTTGACTCTCTATTGGACGGAAAAATTTTAGGCACTTGGTTCAGTGGGTCAACAATACTCACGACCTCTATCAAAAAGGATTATTAGGCGTACCAACATAAATGTATGTGATAGTTTACCTGTTACTTTATCATACATCCCCTTGAATAAGGGATGACATTGGGGTCGCATTAAGGGAGACAGACTAACTCCGTGATTCTTTCACAAATCAGTATGTTAAATATCTCGCCTTCACTCATTACCCCCTTTGACCCATGGTGAGAATGAGTTTGCGTGTGCTTTGTCAATTCTCAATGAAAGAACCTAGTCAAGGCATTACATCCACTATGGTATCCTTAGATTGCGAAAAAAAGTGCAAGTGAAAGCACATGCTATTTACCAACAATTGAACACATTATTTAGACTATCTTTTGTCGTTTTGAAAATTCACCATCAATCTTTTTCGCACAAATGTCATATGTTGCTTTGGAGTTAATTTGAAATCTTGCCTTTCAAAGGGGAATTTATTGGATTTATTTAGCAAAAGTTAAATAACCATACAACTCAGTCAACCTTGTGGACCATGCACTTTTGGATTAAATTTATTATGTTTATGTTGGTTATTTCATAAAAACGCTTAGTACCACATTGGTAGTGGACAGCCATGTGCTAGAACTTTTTTTCTTATAAGAGAGAACAAACCAAAAGCAAAAATATAATGTGAAATAAAGCTTACAAATTACTTTTTCCCTCCTCAACCTTATCTTTTCTCATTACAGAAAAATAGTACTCATCTCAAGGTCTATGTTCGCACTTCCTCGAGCGTCTAGTAGATTTAGGAGATTTTACCGCATGGGAAACATTATGTCTCGATTGTTTATGCAATGCCGGGGAACTAGTCCTTACCAGAACACTAATTTCGTTCCATTGTCAATTTGACATCTTCGGTTTGTTCGAGTTCGAGGCATTTTCCTTTCCAAACCAATATTCATTTCAATATGATCATAATTTTATTTTGGGATGTAAATTTTATATGTTACATACATATTCCCAACAATATTCAGTTCTAAAGATTCTAAACCATGAAGGAAGAAGGTAGAGATAGGAATGGTAGACATGTGATTGAAATTGGCAACGCAGTTTTAATTCATAGCGATTGAAGAACAAAAGCAAATTTAAGTTTTTCCCTGTATTAATGTATAGTATTAGAGTTTACAAAAATTAAACCTGAAATGCCTCTCCTCCATAATTAAACTAGGTCCAACTACCAGTGATAGCTTAAAGAACCCACCCACCCAAACCATCTAAAATTGGTAAATTACATCTACTTCTATCTTAAAATTACATAGGAAGTAAATTCCTTTTATTAATGATGTTAAACACTAGGGTCTTAATTTACCCAACCACTGAGAGGTGGATCCACTAGACAAGACTGCCATCAACATAAATGGATATCAAACCTGGTATCATGCATCCTAGTCATTGTTACCTAAATACTTCATTGTGGATGAAGTGCCATCGTTGGCTGCTAATTCACAAAGTCACCAATTTTTTTAGGATTCTTCAAATCCTTATAACTGAAGAATCTCCAGTAACCAAAAGCAAAAGAATCCAATGCTTGTATTTTTCTATTATTTTCCGTAATAAAAATTATTGTTAACTTAAAAATCCCAGTGTCCCACAATAACCACGTCTATAGAAAAGAATGGAGTAATAATTACTGATGATTCACAATTTTGATGTAGTCAAAGATAGGCATCTTCTATTAATAATAATAACTCGGATTTGTCAGTTTTTAAACAACATTGAAGGTTTAAGATGTAATGTCTGTGTTGTGCTTATATAGCCATTTCATGGAAACCCATTTTATGGTCAAAGAATCCAACAAAGGGTACCTCCATCGACACCCGGCACAGCCACCAACATCAACACCAACATCCATTCCCAGTACCCACACCAACATTCACACCCATACCTAAGCAACATAACCTAGCCGCATTGACGCGAATTAGTTCATATTACTATTGGTGGCAATTAGTGGGCTGACAGATCAAGGAATAAGGACATGTGCCTGATCATAGGTTCATTCATTGATTGACTTGAACCTACGGGAATAACCACTAGATTAGCATTCACATCAATCACCACCACCTTTACCATATATGCGATACTAACAGCACAAGGGTTCACGGTCCCACGTCAATACATGTAAATAAATCATATCGTACTGGTTACTTGAGGAACCCATTTAAACCATCTAAGAACTTGTTTAATCCAACCTAAAGATAATTAAAGAAATGTTGAATAATCCCCTAAAGTCTTGGAGGAATTTATTTATTTTTTTTTAATCTTCTGGTTGTAAACGGCATACCCTTTTGCATTATACCAAGTACTGACACTCACATCCCTTTTCCATACCCAAGCAAATAATCCGGTTGTATCATTGAAGAGAGTTAATTCATATTACTGTTGGTGGCAATTATTGAGTAATTGGCTGACAGAACAAGGGAAAAAATGGAGCTTCTTTGTTTGTAGAACTATTTGTTAGACCACCATTATAATCATATGCCAAACTTCTCCTGTCAATATAGACTCGTTTGTGGATCACTGCTTGAGGTCAAAGCACCATGCCATGAAAGAATTGACTGAGCTTTCTATTACCAGCTACCAATCTAACATCAACTCTATGAATTGTTGCGAAATTCAATGAGTCAGAGACAGAACATTAGCATAAATCCGTCAAGACCATTTGTCAACTAGGCAACCAATCTTCATCATGCAGTTTCAACTCATGCAATCCCTAGACATAAAAGAATTCAGATTAGGCTGCAAAGACAACATTTGCTAGGAAAATACATCCATTTCTAAGGTATAATATAAGCTTAATGGATAAATGGAAACACATTCATATATAATAGATAAATAATCTGAAACCACCCTAATAAGTCACTTGACCAGGGATAAATATTGTATAATATATCAAACTGAATAAATAAATAAAATAAGCATTTTAAAGACTGCCAAAAAGAACCAAATGATACAAAAAAAAAATTATCAGCATACTAAGACTAAGGTGTATAAAAAGTGAATCCTGTCAGGTACCATTTTCTTTGACCTCCAACTCATCTGATGTGCTCTTTATTAACATAAAAGCAAAGTAAGACGTTCTCAAACACTTTGAAGAACCAAAGTTGAATTGGCAAGTGCATCAAGGATAACATTCACAACAATTAACATTTGCATATCAGAAACACTAAAAAACATACCATTTATAAAAGGTGATTAGAATCTATAAAGCAGAGGGCATGTATTTAAACAACACCTGTCTCGTCTTTGGCTCATTGCTGGCGTAATAGAGATATAGCGATGCTCCAGGAGAGAGGGAAGAACAGCCTCAACATAGTCAAAAAGCCCTTCGCGCTTGCTGCAGTCCACCTTGAATGGTTCTCTTGATGCAATCTCTCCTGGCAACTCCCTCACGATTTCAACAAAACCTTTCGTTTGTTGAATAAAGTAGTCTACATCAAATACATCTGCAAAGCCACTGGTGCAAACTTTTCATCAGCCATATATTATATGAACTAGAGCAAACCAAATTCACTTCCTCTCTTACTTTTCTTCATTACTCTACCTGGATTCATTCCAATATGCGGCAACCTCAAATTTTGGCAAAACCAAAGTTGCATTCAACAGGCGAGCAATCCCAATGCCATCGCATAACAACAATTGAAAATTATGATTACAAACAAAGAAAAAGAATTACACAAACTAAAAGAAGAGCTGAGAACCTCCTAATAAATCCTATAAGACTCACATCACGTCTCATTTGGTTGAGGCCGCCATAACAATCAACCCGAATGTACCCATTGGTTCTCGTCGGCAAAGCTGCAACATTTCAACAAAAAAGCAATGGAATCTTCTGCACTGAAGCCAGTTGAGATGGATTCAGGAGTAAAAATAACATGAACACTAGAAACAAAGAGATCAAGCTACTTCCGCTGGTTGCTACTGACAAGTTAAAGCTTCACCCGTCCACCACTCGCAAGGACGCCACTCGACGACCCTATTGGCCATCCAGATAATTGATTTACCCGGCGAAAGCGACCTAAGCCAAAAAAAAAAAAAAGAATGGAACTTGAAAATGACAGAGGAAACAAATTTGGAAGAAGAGACAGTTGCTTGCTTGCGTACTTGAATGAGGAGCTGGGAGACAAGAAGCCAACAGAAAAAAATTCGGCGGAGGGGAAGATGATGACAGCGGCGACGAGGAGCGAGAGGGCGAAGACGAGAACGCAGAAGATGGGTCTTATCCGATGGTTCCACGAGCTTGAAGAGAACATTGCACCGCCTTCTCGATCCTCAATTCAAGCATCCACTAAGCCCTAATTTAGTGTCCAAAAACCCCAATTAGAATCTAAATAGGGAAATTCTGACGGTTCCATTTGATGCGGATCCCTCTCTTGCACTGTAATTGTGATTTGAGTTCAACAGATCGCAAAACCCTAATCACACGCAGAGAGAGAGGGGGGGCGTACCTGGAGGAGCCACCGCCGACGGCCAAGGAGTCACCGTGGCGATGGTGCTCCGTTGTTAACCTCTGAGGAAGAAAACAGAGATTATTGCGTCGGATGCGAATTGGTGGGTTTGGATCCTTAAAACTGGATCCGAATATTTGAATCTGAATCGGACAAGAGTAAACCTGCCTATTTTATGGGTTTGGATTGGGTCTTACCAATTTATAATCAATTCGCCAATCGATATTGTTGGATCCAACCCACAACTGAGGCAAGAGGAAAAATACACCCAACAAATTGATTAAGAAACTAATCAGATAAAGGCACCCAATCTAGTTAATAAAGGCACTAAAGAGCATGGGTGTAAATAGAATTTTCCTTTTCAAAAATCCCCAAATTACTCTTCTTCCTTCTTCCTTCTTCCCTTTCATTCCGCACTCTTCCCCTGCTAATGTCCCCCTCTGCAACCCCCCCAACCCCGCGGGCAACACCCCCACATCGTCCCCTCGCCGCCCACGGCTGTTTTTCATTAGAAAACTTTAAAAAATGTGAGAAGAATTACAGGTAATAAAAAATAAAAATTACAAGAATCTTCTACGAGTGTTGATTCTGGGAAAGTGTATCGGTAGGAGTTTGATCAGCACGTGATCACTTTTTGTCCCTTTAACGATGCGACCAATAAGCTTCGAATCTGCTGCTAGGAATTCTTTCTTGCCTGGTTCAGGAAGTTCCTTGAAGATGAAGGATTGGGGTATTGGAACCCTGTGTTAATCCTTGAAAATAAGGAAAATATTCTCCTTAAGCTCTTGGAAAGCAAGAAAATAGCTTGACTTTTTTCTTTCTGACGTCTCTATCCTCTTGCCTCTTGTGTGTGTGTGTGTGTGTGTGTGTGTGTGTGTGTTCTTCTTAGTCTGCTTGTGGGCTACTTATAAGCTCCACAGGGATAAGCATCCCCTAAAAATTAGCAAAGGCTGTTAAAATAGCCTGTAACGCCTATCCGACAAGGCTACATTAGCCTTCGGCAAGGCTAGCCAATAGTCGTTAGCTTAGGAGAGCCATGATCCCCTAGATTATCTCCTCTTAATGAGGGATTTTAATGGGTACAACTACCCATTAAAGGAAGCAGTTAATCCCACTAAGTCAGTGGGATGAGACTGGAAACAACCTATAACACCTGTCTGGCGAGACCAAAATAGCCTTGGATGAGACTGGAAACAACCTAAGAGCCAGAGGGCAAATCTGGCCTTTCCAAATTGCCGACGGCTAGTTTTTGGAATGGGTTATAAATACCAATCCCTTGGGCTGTTTTCACTAAGAATTTTAAGAGCAAATTTTTTTTCATCTTCTTAAGTATTTTAACAACAAGTTTTTAAGAGTTTTTGGGCTAAAAGATTTATCTTTATTTTGTTTTCAAGGGTTGAAAAATTCAAAGAAAAAGAGAGTCTTTGGAATTAGTTTTGATCTTCATTTATATTTTTATCTAGAGTTTTTCTCAAGAGTTTTTCTTTGTGATTTGTTTTTCAAACACCTTGTATTCTCACTCTTGAGCTATCATATCTATCCTATCTATATGATCTTTGTTTTGTAGGAAAATTGGTTTGTAGTCTTTGAGATCACCAAGAGTTGTAACCTTCTTTTCTTTGTGTTCATCCCTCTTGTGTAGAGGTGATTGTGGAGGTTGTGTTTTGGGTTTGTTGTTATCCCTCTTGTATAGAGGTGATTGTGAATGAGTTTTGAGTTTGTTGGTATCCCTCTAGTGTGAGGTGATTGTGGTTGTTTGGCTAAGTGCTCATCCCTCTAAGTGTAGAGGTGATAGTTGTTGTGCCTTGCCTCTTGTGTAGAGGTTGTTTGTTGGAGAGAGGAGTTGTGTACTCCTAAGTTGTATTTGCCAAATCCTCAGTGGAGGTTCCCTATGTGGGAAGTTCTGTGCGGACGTATAGTGAAAATCCTTCTGTGTGAAGGCGGGGACGTAGAGCAGTGGCTCGAACCTCAAACATATCTCAATGTTCGCGATTGATCCACTATCTCTAAACTCTCTCTCTTATATTGTGCATTCCATCATATTGATCATATAATATACATGCTTGGTATTGATTGTGTGCCATACTTGTGTTGAACCAAGAAAGCTTCATATAGCATCTCAACTCTTATTTAGAGGAACCTAAAGGAGTTAGTCTAGAGCCCTTCACCGGGAATTCGGCTACACTCTTTGATTACACTAAGTATGTTGCAATTAGTTTTTAATTCCGTATCTTTTGTCATTAGATTAGCCATACACCTATTCACCCCCCTCTAGGTGTACTTACAGACATCTGGGAAAGAGGCGGTCGCCACCTCTAAAGCGGCCGAGGCCACTTCGACTGTAGCTGCTCCGACAATGGAGCGGCCAATCGCTGGTAGGGATTTGCTCTTTTCTCATCTTTTCAGAGATTTCAATCTCTAGGGTTTTCTCTCTCCACTGTACTTCAGCGAATTTAGAGAGTTCGCCTCCCTTGTGCGAACTTAGGGAGTTCACCTCCCTTGAGCGAACTCAGGAGTTCGCCTCCCTTAGCGAAGCCAGGGTGTTCACCTCCCTTGGCAAAGCTAGGAAACTTGTTTCCTTGGTGAAGCTAGAGAGCCTATCTCTCTTGGCGGAGCCAGGGAACATGTTTCCATTGGCAAAGCTAGTGAGGTCAATTTCCTTAGCGGAGCTAGGGAACTTGTTTTTCTTAGCGAAGTTCGGGAGTTCAATTCCCTTGGAGGAGCTACGGAACTTGTTTCACTTGGAGGAGCTAAGAAACTTATTTCCCTTGGCGGAGCTAGGGAGGCCAACTCCCTTGGCAGAGCTAGGGAGTTCAATTCTCTTGGCAGAGCTAGGGAACTTGTTTCCCTTGGCGAAGCTAGGGAGTTCAATTCCCTTGACGAAGCTAGAGAACTTGTTTCATTTGGCCAACCTAGGGTTTTATCTCTCTTGTGATTTCTCTCCAACAAGATTAAAAACTTAAAAGTTTCTTTCTAGCGGATCTTTATCTTTATTATTTCGTGTTCAGTTTGATTTTACTAACATGTTTTTCTTTCTTTTTGCTATGCATTATCCAACCGGGCCTCTTCGGCTCCACTCGGGGGATGGACGGGAGCGTTCACTTCCAGTTTGGAGGGTAGACTTCCCTCTTCAGCGAAGAAAGCACTCTGGAACTAGATGCATTGACCCTCGAAGGGGATCGACGTATCTTGAGGATCATAATACCTACTGCCACATTCGAGGGCGACAATAGGGAGGTGCTCTGCAAGCCGACATTTATGTTTGGAGACGTGGCTCCTGACTCCATCCAACACCTGCTCGCCAGAGAAGACCAATGGCTCTTTAAAATAGGGAAAGAGAAGTACTATCTCCTATCGAGCATGCATCACTTCCCACTTTCATTCTCAGGTCAGTGACAAGGAAGAGGAAGATGGCATGGCCCTTGACTCGGAGCACGGACTCAGTGCATGTGGGCATACTGAATGACCTAGGGTATACTCGTTTAGGGCCCTCTTGACTTGCAATTGGTCTTTATCCCGGTTTCGTCGGCAAGGACATACCGGCTGGAGAATCCGGCGATGGCGTGGATTTTTCTGAACCAGTTTGTAAAAGTTGAAGGCAATTACCCGGTGACAGATTTCAGGACACCGGTTTAGGTCCACTCGACCAAAAAGCAGTGGTGGAGCCAGTTGACTAATTATATCCTGGATCAATTTAGTGGTGAACTGGAGAGATCGGGGCTATACGAAGCCGTCAGAGCCACCTGTCACAGGATAGAGGTCAGCGTGCCCAACTTCTATGTCGTCCTGGAGTTATACTCTCCATCTACTAGGACATTCTTCACTCCAGTTGGGGAGTTAGGTTGGCTCTGCATGAGATGTGGGAGGTACCGAAGCTCCCAATGGGTCATCTTCCTTATAAGGAGTATTTCCCACGACCCCATGAGCTGCAACAACTGAGATACCAGAATACGACTTTAAAAGAGACGTTCTTGGAACTCATGTGCTATTTTCATATATGTCTCAACATTCATTGTGTCCGAGGGAATGTCAACAGATTGAAGAGCTGGGCAAATTACTTGTTCCCCTACCAAGATAGCACTCTGGAGGAAATCCACGCCCTAATTCCTGACCCTGAGATCGAGGCACGGATGGCAGCAAGTGGGTGTTGTGATGTCATCTTTGAGGAGGACGATGGAGTATATGAAAAGGGTGACTTTTTTAAGAGTTACCATCAGCAGGCCCGACAACCCTTGTCTCTTCCAGCCATAGTAGCGGGCTTCCTCTCTGTATAACTTAAGAGATGTGTGGTCACTTCTCGTCCGTGTCATGGGATCTTCCTTAGGCGCTTTTCCCAGCCATCCAATCGGTCTATGGATGTGCACTTAGACTGCTTCTGACAAAGGTGTATAGCGTCCAACACGGGCTTTGAATGCTAGTGGAGGCGTTTTGCAGGTAGGGCACTTCAGAGAAGGCGGGGAAGGAAATTGTGGCACTTTCATACACCTACTTGATGGCATGGTTAGCAATGCATTTCCCTTTCTTGTTCAAGCCCGGGAAGTGCCATCAGAAGATGCCCAGTTTGCCCTCCTCCACTTTGAGAACTCGCGCTGGAGCCAAAATTATGTGGCAGAAATTCGGAAAATGGTGCGCCCCATGACAACTACAACCTCTTTCACTGTTTCCCCTATATCCCTGGCACAGAGTATGGTGAAGATTTCAGAGATGAAAGGGCCAATCAATCGTCGCTTGGCAGGCACATTCAAATGATTGGTCAACATCCGACCATCTTATTTATTGTACTGTTGCAGCATCATATGCTTCTTGGATCATTATATGCCCAACAGGTTTGCTCGACAGTTCGAATATGACCAATTATATGTCGGCAATTCTAAACCTCGCCTGGGGCATACCGGCACCCTGATTGACGGTGCTCGGGATTGGAGGTATTTCATCACTGGCTGCACAAGAGTGCATTTTTTATGCCCTTGCGATGTCTCCAAACTTCTGATGAGCCTCGGGTTTTGCTAGTGGTACTAAATTTCCAATTCTTGTGTACCAGAATTTTGAATCAACGCCTCTGTACTCAAGCTGATCGTTGCTCGCCTGAAGAGAAAAGTACATCGCAAGCAGGGCAAGCAAGTCTGAGTAGCAGGCCTCTAAGAATTTGAGGCTGTTAGTGAAGGGTCTAAAGCAGAAAGCCCGCTCACTAGGGAAGCTACTGGGGCGATTGACAAAGGCTCTGATGAGGAGTGGACGAAGTGGATTCCGAAATCCACTTCAAACGAAAGAGGAAAGCATCTTCTCCCCGAAGGCCTCCGAGGAAGAAGATGGCAGTGAGGAAAATTCCTCGGTGCTCACGACCTGATCTACAAGAGGTCTCCTCGGCTAGGAAGGAGGGATCAACCCCATACATTCCTCTTTTGATCCTCTAATTATCAGATCACTCACTTTGGGGAGACTGAAGGAGAGACAGAGCAAGCTTCCAGTAAGACTGCCTTTACCTTCTTATATGTTTCCCTTTCTCTTTTATTTTCATGACTATTTCACTCTTTTGTTTTGGATGCAGGTAGGGAAGAGGAAGCTTTTGTTGATCCTTTCTTCTCTGAGGATGGCCCCTTCTGCTCTGGAGTGGAAGCTTCTTGGCACGCAGAGGAGGATTACCTTAACTACAAAGGTTCCAAGGATCTCTTGTACGATTTCGGACCTTCTGGTGGGGGTAATGTCCAACCTCTTGAAGCTGGGGAGGGGGATGCAGAAATCCCGGAGACCTCCGCGGGTAATGAGCCGGTCGCTGAAATTGTTTTCACCGTGACATCTGCTCCTCAAGGTAATGATCATAAAATTTTAATTAGTGCTTGCTTGTCACGCATACCCTCTGACTTCAATTATTTTGCAAAGACAGATGTGGTTGCTGCTCCAAGCGTGGTTGATTCTTCATCGATGGATCTTTCTGGGTTGGACTACCTATATCAAAAGGTCCTTCAGTCCAGAACCTCATCAACCACTGAATTATTGGTGATGGCTGGAATGGGGTCCGCTCTAGTAACGTTACCGGCATTGGAGATGACCGTGCTTGTGCCCATGCCAGCACAAAACTTGTGCCGATTCCTCCTGCCTTTTCTTTTGTATCTGCTTCTCTAATGGCAGTTGTCAGCCTTGCTTCTGCAATGGCAGTTATCAGCCCTGCTCCTCTAATGGAAGTTATCAGCACTGCTTCTCCAACAACAGTTATTGTACTGCTCCTCTGGCTTCCACACGATCACTCCCATGGAGACTTCATTTTTGGCAGTCGATTCCCCACCAAGTGGAGTCGATCTAGAAGAAGAATTCATCGCAAAGTTGATCGATAATTTTTACAATAGTTTGAGACAGTGTCTCTCTTTAGTACTCAAATGCGTGAAGACGTTGTTTGAGTCTTTAAAGTCAATACTTGTCCATGCTATAGAGAGCATCAAAGCTGTTAGTGGGCCAAAACTAGTCGAATCTCTAGAGCAATTGGTCTAAAACTTCAAAAAGGACATAGGCGAGTGGTGTTACCTAAGTCAAGTAGATCTTGCTCCATTGATGGAGGAGAAATGTACTTGTCTCTCTGCGCAAATGCAGAAAATTCATGAGGAGGCGACAAGTAAGATAGAAGCAGCGATGCAGGAAATAAAGTGACTTGAAATCGAAGAGAATGATGTTGCCAAAGCAGTCGAAGTTTCTCAGCAAAAGATTATTGCCTCTTCTAAGGAGATAGCAACAACACGTCTAATGATAAAGAAGGTGCAAGAAATTTTGGCTAGGGCTGAGCAAATGCATGCTGCTGAAACTGCCAAGTTAACTTTGTTAACTACTAGGAGTGTTCATATTCAGGAGCAGGAAGTGGAGAAAGCATGGGAACTGGAAGAGACTAAGGCTCATCTTGTGGAGACGGTTAACGTCGCCAAAGAGGAGCTGAAGAAGCAAGTTGTTGCTTGGGCTGAGGAGAATAGGAGAACCAGATTGTCATCTTTTGAAGTCATACTCCAATTGTACACAGAGAGACAGTTTTAATGTACAAGCATTATTCTTTTTTGGTTTTGAATAATAAAATTCTTTTTGACCAATGGCTTGTTTTCTCCATTTGACATGCATTTTTTCCTTTTAATTTTACATGCTATTCTTCTTTATTACTCATAGGTAACATTGTTGCAGCTTAAACCTTTTATGAAGGAAGGTTTAGTATGTTAGTCCTTGAAAGAACTTAAGATGGAGATATTACTCCATAAAAATGAGCTCTCCAAAGAGCTAAGGGTGAGAATAAGCCTATTCAAAGGTCGAGGCATGACAAGATCAGTGAAGGATAGACTATCAAAGTTAAATATTAACCTTATAGACTAAAAAGGTCCACTAGGGATTAGCCTAATAGACTAAAAAGTCCGTCAGGAATTAAAAAAGATGAATTCGATTTAGGTTCCTGTCTGTTCATAGTTAATATGGACATGACGGATTAGGAACTAGTAGAATCAGAATTCACTATTCAGGGGTTTGATATTAACATAACAACAGAGAAACCTATAAAGACTAAAAGGATGGATTAGATCTGGGCACCCGTTAGTTCAGAGGTGATTTGGACATCACCGACTAAGTGTCATCAGGCTCATACCCGCTGTTCAAAGATTTAACGTTAACATGATAGCAAGATAGTCCACTGGGGACTAAGAAGGTGGATTAGATCTGGGCACCCGTCGGTTCAGAGGTAATCATTAACATGACCGACTAAGTGTCACCAAGCTCATAACCGCTGTTCAGAGGTTGTTAATATGATAGTAAGGAATTTCGTTGAGGAATGAAAAGATAAATAGGGGTCCCATGAGGAAATATAGAGAATTTAGCGTCCTCTGGGATATTTTTTGAAGAAGTTATCAGAGATAATAATTAACATGAGAACTTAAATTTGATTGAAAATAGGAATAGACTCCTTCTGAGGAGGTCCCGACCATCGAATGGTGCTCCCAACAAGGTAAAGGAGATTGTTCAGTTTCATATTGATGAAATTATTTCATCATTGTGGAAAGGAAAGAATCTTCAGAGGTAATCATTAACATGACAACTTAAATTCCTTTGGAAACGTGAACATACTCCTTTAGGTAGAGGAAATTGTTCAGTCCCTTGTTGATGAAATTAATTCATTATTGTAGAAAAGAAAGAGTCATCAGAGGTAATCATTAACATAACAAATTAAATTCCTTTGAAAATAGGAACAAACTCCTTTAGGTAGAGGAGATTGTTTAGTTCCATGTTGATAAATTAATTCATCATTGTAGAAAAGGAAGAGTCTTCAGAGATAATCATTAACATGACAAGTTAAATTTCTTTGAAAACAAGAATAGACTCTTTTAGTTAGAGGATATTGTTCAGTTTCATGTTGATGAAATTAATTCATCATTTTAGGAAAGAAGAGTCATCAGATGTAATCATTAACATGACAACTAAAATTCCTTTATAAACAAAAACATACTCTTTTAGGTAGAGGAGATTGTTCAGTTCCATGCTGATGAAATTAATTAATCATTATAGAAAAGAAAGAGTTGTCAGAGGTAATTGATTGGGGGAATTCACTCTCCTGTTTTAACTAATCATAAGTGCACGGTCATTTAATGTAGCATTTGAGGGTCAATCTACGGGGACAGGTAGTTCTTGTGGTTTCAATACTTTTACGCAAATTGGTGAAAATAGTTTGTGAGTTTTAATTTTAAACTAATAATTAACCTAAAAGAAGTCAATCTAATAAAAAAAATCAAGCACTTAGGATCGAATTCTCTAGACTAGAATCAAGCGGTCAATATCGGTTTTCATACTGATCTGTTGTTACTTACCAAATCTATAATATCCCTAGTTAAGAATATTGTATTAATATTTTCTAAATATTTAATTTGATATACTTATTATTTTATTATTATTAATAATTAACTTAATTTATGACTTATTATTATTAAATATACAAATTATTTTGAAAAGTTAAATTGGACTAAAACAATATTAATAATAACACTAATAATAATTTGTATATTATTGTTTATTATTTTTATTGTATGGTTAAGTACTGTTATTATTATTTTGTTGTTATTGTTATTATTATTATTATTATTATATTATTATTATGTATTATATTATTGACTATTATTATGACTAGTAGTATTGTTACTTATATGGTTATTATGTATAATTATATATTATTATTATTGATATTATTATTATTATTATTATTATTATTATATTATTATTATTATTATTTTGATTGTTATTGTTATGTGAATGTGTATTAACATAAGCCCAATCCTCTTGATTTTCC
The DNA here is from genome assembly GCA_038442645.1 of Agave tequilana. NCBI lineage: Eukaryota > Viridiplantae > Streptophyta > Magnoliopsida > Asparagales > Asparagaceae > Agave > Agave tequilana. Next base: position 49,271 of record JAVJIF010012488.1, read on the forward strand.
CTTCTTTTCTTTCAATTTTCAAAACCCATTAGCCATACCTGAAACCAAAACCCATAATCATTCTCCCCTATATAATCATCTCATTAAACCCTAACCCTTATCCTATTAAAACCCTAATATCCCTCCTTCTCCCCATCACCAGTTGCAGCACACCCCTCTCACTATCATCGCTATCTTCTTGTTCCCCATATTCTCCATCTTCCCTTCATGTTCTTCTCCAACTTCTTCTTGCCTTTCCCGTGAACCCAATAGCAAGCCACCGCGAAGCCCTCACAGGAGACCGCCGGGAGCCCTCTCACTCTTCTCCATGCCCTCCTCTGTGGGTTGGCACTCGCGCCATGACCTTCACCACGCCACCACAACCACCTGGGCCACCGCTGAGCCAATGCCGCCACCTCCTCCTCGATCACCTGCCACCGTCCTCCCACCTCTCACCACTCTAGCGAGAGCCACGATAACCCACACCACCTCCACCGTGTTCTACTCCTCCCCTTGGAGCCTGCCGCTTTGCCGAGGCCTTACCGAGCTCCCCCCTACGACAGCGCTGCAGCACCTCCCCCACTGTCATCATACCACCGCTGCCCTAGCCCCCTTCGCCGACCTTCTCCTCCTCCGAACAGATCCCCATGCATCACTTCCCTTGCCGCCGTACACGCGAGTGGCCACAATCCAGCCTCCTCTCCCTCCTCCCATGGAGCCAACACACCGTCCACCTCCTCCCTTGCCGAGCTCGAGCTCCGCATCCATCCAGCAGCCAACATCGCAGCCTTTGTGCAAGTGCCATCGACCCCGTCGAGCTCTCCACCTCCACGAGCAGCCATTGCATCCCCATGGCTATACCAAACCCCGTGCGTGAATCTTCCACTCTCATTCTCTCTCTCTCTCTCTCTCTCTCTCTCTCTCTCTCTTTCTCTCTCTCTCTCTCTTCTGTCTCTCTCATTCTCTGTGTGTGTGGGTGTGGGTGTTTTTTTGTATATGTGTTGTGTGTTGTTTGTAAAAGTGTGGGCATGTATGTGTGACTGTGTGTGTGTTGTTAGTATATGTGTGCACGTGTGTATGTGTATACATGTAGGTACGTGGGTGATTGTGTAGGTGTGTATATGTGAGTATGTGTCTGTTATTATCTCTCTTTGTGTGTGTTTTTTTCTTCTCTTCGTGTGTATTATATATGTGTGTTGCAGTTGAACAACACGAACCCGGAGTCGTGTTTGCGGTAAACCCGGAATCGATGGTGATTCAGACTCATTGGGCGACCCGGATCCTGATCAGTTCATGTAATACATACCTTATCCATTTCTGGACCAACATCTAAAACCGCGACATTTCATGTGAGTAGTTTCCTTATTTGTTTATTTAAATTTTGCGTTTTAATTTATCATTTCATGTTAGTGTTTAGTGAATGTTTTATCACCATTTAATTGATCGTGAGTATTTACATTTCATGTTACTATTATGTACTTTTCTCGTAAATGTTCTCTTTATTCGATTATTTTATTTGAGCGCTTATCTCTATAATTCAATGTGAGTTAATGAAGTGTTTGATGTATTATGGCATGTGAGAGATGAGTGTTAGATGAGCTTAGTGATAAATCTTGGATTTGGATAGTATGAGAGTTAGTGGTGAATCAGAACTCGCATCTGATGACTGATGAGTCGATGAGGACTGGATTAACAGATAATCGTTCTTTATATGCTTGGTGATATTCAGAGTTATTGAGTACTTTCGAATTTGATGTATTGGGGGTCTTGATAGTTTTTACTGGAGTGTATTTTGAGTTCTTGGTGCTTCTAAAGTTAGGTTACGTGATCAATTATGGATTTCATGTGTGTTAATTATTTCTATCATTTCATATGGAGATGTTTGCCAATCCAGATTCGGATCTAGTTATGATAAATCTTATAATGCAATTTGACTTGATCTTGTGATTGGATATTGAGTATTTATTAAAGGGAGATGCAGTTTTATTAAAAGATTGAATATTAGACTTGGATCCATCAGTGAGTGCGTTGGGGTAGAATTGACTTGGGGTTGAGAAAAATGTATAGATTGGATTTACCTGAACTAGTGAATTATACATTTATACAATTGATTTGTTACTTTGATTTTGGATCTTTTGATTGAGTTAGATTGAAGTAGGGGTATATTGCTGATCTCAATCGGATTGGATAATGAGGATTTCGTTAGTTGTAGATGAGAATTTATTCCATTATTTTGAGATTTAGATAAACTGATAGTTATAGAGGATTAGAGTAAATTGATAGTATTGAGAGAACTGTACTATTGATCTATTGAGCTTCTAGATTGGCAACGAATTGAATACTAGATGATTACAATGATGACATTGAGATTAAAGGATTATAGGCTATTCATTGTTACACTCTGGTACAAATGGATGGGACTTGATCGGTGCTAAATGAGACCGTATAGTGTCGGATCAGTATCCCGACACGTTATAGTAATGTTACTGAAATCACTGAGAATTATTGTTATATGGTAACATCATGATATTGTTACATGGTTATATTGTTATTAACAATGTTATTATTATTGTTATTGTAACTGTATTGCCCCAGTGATCTAAATAACATGGATAATTGATTGATTTAAGTAAAATAAAATAATAATATAATTGGACAATTTACACCGAGATTGAAAAAATTGATGGAAGAGACAACATATATATTTTGGTGAATCTAGGATACATGTTATGTAGCCAACTAAGAGTTTCACTGCAGGGTTCCGGGGATAAATGATATCCCGTCATGTTTATATTGTTATTGTTCATGTATTGAGTACCTGGCGGTACGGCCTAGTTCAACGCCTGGAGCATGAGCCGTGGTTCTGGGTATGTGCGGAACCCACTTAAAACGTAAACAATGTCTCTAACTGATCAATTTCAATAACATAGGATCTCGATTGGCACATGTCGTAGGCGTAATATGGGATGCGTCTACTGCAGGTAACAGCTAGTGTTCGCTGACATAAATAATAATAATAAATTATCCATAATGTACTATAAATTGATTGTGTTCAGATATATATGCTATGATAGACACCTGACATATGACTGTATAATAGATTGATCTCATACTCCTTAAGTTATTTACTACATGTTATCTTAATAATTGTATTATGCCAATTGACATCATAGTGTACTATACTATTTTCTTATTACCGTTTTATTCATGCTATTTCTTTATCTAGTATATTTCATGATAGTAACATAATATGCTTACACGATATATGCACGTGCACTTTTCCTCATTTACACACTATTGGGAGTTTCTAACTCCCCTGGATTTGCACATCCAGGTCTTTGGTTGTTACATTCTGTTGATCAGGTATTTGGAGAGGATCATACACATTACGAGGAGCCCCGAGTTCCCTTTGTTAGATCATCTATTCTTAGTATCTTATCGTACCTTCTTTTTTCTATTGATTTCCTATGGTTCTCTATAGTTTGGACTCAGCATGTAATCTATTTGATTTACTGGTAGAATAATATTATCATGTGTGGAAATTTATATGTCATGTTGCAGTGATTTTGATTCATCATAGTTGATTTATATAACTTGCTAGGGTTACTTTAGGCTTAGCGTGTGTACGTAGGATATTCTCCTCACGTATATATGTCGCCGACTCTCGTCGCGTCTCTGCTTCCACGTATTTTGGGAAGCGGGGCATGATAGGGTTTTCTTGATATCAGAGCCAGGTTTCTGACTTCTCGACTTGTGACTTGACTTTTGACTTTCGCTTTTCGCAAGGAGACCTAGTTCTCACCTATAACATGAACGAGTTATATTTACACTGCAATATATATACCATTCACACAATGATATCGAGTCCACTTGAAAATCGACCATCCTTCCTTTAGAAATCCGTCTCCTTGATCTTTCGATGTTCCTGATTTTAACTTTTCTTCTAAAATGCATCTTGATTCTTATCCTTCTTCTCGATTCTATTTTTCTGATTTTATCTCTTAGAACTGGTTACTCTATTTTGAAGTTGGCAGCAGAAGTTAGAGAAGCGCAGCGGAAGCATGGTGGATCCCTGACGCGCAGAGAAGCGACGTGAAAGCTTTATCTTCTCCCTTGACTTTGATTCTTTTTATCATTTTCCGCTTTATTGAAATTTCGAGGATGAAGTTTTTGGAAGGTGGGTAGAATGTAATATCCCTAGTTAATAATACTATATTAAATTTTTCTAAATATTTATTTTATTTGTAATATCCCTAGTTAATAATACTGTATTAATATTTTTCTAAATATTTATTTTGTTATACTTGTTATTTTATTATTAATAATAATAATTAACTTAATTTATGACTTATTATTGTTATTGAATATACAAATTGTTTTGAAAAGTTAAATGTTAAATTGGCTTTATATATTATTATTAGTGTTATTATTAATATTGTTTTAGTCCATATTATTATTATTGTTAATTATTATTATTATTATCTATTATTTTTATTGTATAGTTAATTACTATTATTATTATTGTTGTTATTGTTATTATTTTTATTGTTATTATGATGTATTATTATTTTGATTGACTATTATTATTACCAGTAGTATTGCCACTAATATGTCTATTGTGTATTATTATATATTATATTGATATTATTATTATTATTATTATGTGTATGTGTATTAACATAAGCCCAGTCCTCTTGATTTTCCCTTCTTTTCTTTCTATTTTCCAAAACCCATTAGCCCATACCCGAAATCCCAAACCCATAATGATTCTCCCTTATTATAATTATCTCATTAAACCCCAACTCTAATCCTATTAAAACCCTAATATCCCTCTTTCTCCCCATCACCAGCCGCAACACACCCCCTCTTACGATCATCGCTATTTTCTTCTTCCCTTCTTCTCCATCTTCCCTTCATGTTCTTCTCTTACTTATTCTTTCCTTTCCTGTGAACCCAATAGCAAGCCACTGCGAAGCCCTCGCCGGAGACCACTGGGAACCATCTCGCTCTCTCCACGCCCTTCTCTGTGGTCGACACTCGCGCCATGGCCTTTACCACGCCACCGCAACCACCACCTGGGTTGCTGCCGAGCCAAGCCACCACCTCCTCCTCGGTCATCTGCCACCGTCCTCCCACCTCTCACCACTCCGGTAAGAGCTGCTGCAACCCCCACCACCCCCAACGTGTTTTACTCCTCCACTCGGAGCCCGTCGCTTTGTCGAGGCCTTGTCAATCTCCTCTCCCCATGATAGCACAACACCACCTCTCCCCACTGCCATCATACTACCACTGCCCTAGCCCCCTCCACCGACCTTCTCCTCCTCCAAACAGATCCCCACACATCACTCTCTTTGCTGTCGTACACACGAGCGGCCATAACTACGCCCTCCTCTCCCTCCTCCCATGGCGCCAACACACCGTCCACCTCCTCCCTTGCCGAGCCCAAGCTCCGTATCCATCCCACGGCTAAGATCACAGCCTCCGTGCAAGTGCTGTCGACCCCACCAGAGCTCTCCACCTCCGCGAGTAGCCACTGTAGCCCTACGGCCATACCCAACCCTCGTGCGTTAGCCCCTATCTTCTCAAACTCTCATTCTTAATCTCTCTATCTCTCTCACATCTCTCTCTCTCTCTGTCTCTCTCATATTGTGTGTGTGGGTGTTGTGTGTATATGTGTTATGCGTGTACTGTGCGCGTGTGTGTAAAAAAGTGGGCACGTGTGTGTGTTGTTAGTGTATGTGTGCACGTGTGTATGTGTATGTGTGTTTGTACGCGGTGATTGTGTAGGTGTGTTTATGTGAGTGTGTGTGTGTGTGTATTATCTCTCTCTATATGTGTTTTCCCTCTCTCCATGTGTATTATATGTGTGTGTTGTTGTTGAACAACATGGACCCGGAGTCATGTTTGCAGTGAACTCGGAACTGATGGTAATTCAGACTCGTTGGGCGATCCGAATCCAGATCAGTTCATGTAATGCAAACCTTATACATTTCTGAATCAAAATCCGAAACCGCGATATTTCATATGAGTGGTTGTCTTATTTGTTTATTTAAATTGTGTGTTTTAATTTATCATTTCATGTCAGTATTTATTGAATGTTTTATCACCATTTAATTGATCGTGAGTATTTACATTTCATGTTACCATTATGTACTTTGCCATTGAGTGTTCCTTTTATTCAATTATTTTTTTGAGCGCTTATCTCTATCATTCATGTGTGAGAGATGAGTTCTAGATGATTTTAGTGATAAATCTAGGATTTGGATAGTATGAAAGTTTATGGTGAATTGAAACTTGCATCTGATGATTGATGAGTCGATAAGGACTAGATTGCCAGATAATCGTTCTTTATATGCTTGGTGGTATTCAGAGCTAGTGGGTGTTTCCAAGTTCTTGATATTTTGCGAGTCTTGATACTCTAGGAGTCTTAATAGTTTTTACCTGAGTGTATTTTGAGTTCTTGGTGGTTCTAAAGTTAGGTTACGGGATCAAGTATGGATTTCATGTGAGTTAATTATTTCTATCATTTTACGTGTGGACGTTTACCAATTCGGATTCGGATCTAGTTGTGATAAATCTTATAATGCAATTTGACTTGATCTTGTGATTGGATATTTAGTATTTATTAAAGGGCAATGTAGCTTTATTAAAAGATTGGGTATTGGACTTGGACCTATCAGTGAGTGATTTGGAGCAGACTTGACTTGGAGTTGAGGAAAATGTATAAATTGGATTTGCCTGAACTAGTGGATTATACATTTATGCAATTGATTTGCTACTTTAGTTTTGGATCTTTTGATTGAGTGGATTGAAGTTGGGGTATATTGATGATCTGATCGGATTGGATAATGAGAATTTGGTTAATTGTAGATGAGAATTTATTCCATTATTTTGAGATTTAGAAAGACTGATAGTTATAGAGGATTAGAGTATATTGATAGTATTGAGAGAACTATACTATTGATCAATTGAGCTTCTGGATTGGCAATAAATTGAATACTTGATGATTACAATGACAGTATTGAGATCAAAAGATTATAAGCCATTCAATGTTACACCCTGGTACATATGGATGGGACTTGGACCAGTACTAGATAAGACTATATAGTGCCAGATCAGTATTCCGACACGTTATATTAATGTTACTAAAATTACTGGAAATTATTGTTATACGTAACATCATGATATTTTAACATGGTTATATTGTAATTGACACTGTTATTGTTATTGTTGCTGTAATGGTATTGCCCCAGTGATCTAAGTAGCATGGATAATTGATTGATTTAAGTAAAATAAAATAATAATATAATTGGACAACTTACACCGAGATTGAAGAAATTGATAGAGGAGACATCGTCTGTATTTTGGGTGGACCTAAGATACAGATTGCGCAGCCGACTGAGGGTTCCACTGCAGAGTTTCCGAAAATGACTGACATCCCGCCATGTTTATATTGTTACTGTTCATGTATTGAGTACCTAGCGGTACGGCCTAGTTCAGTGCCAAGAGCATGGGGAGTGTTTCTGGGTATGTACGAAACTCACTTAATACACAAACAATGTGTCCAACCGATCAGTTTCATAACATAAGACTTCGATTAGCACATGTGGTTGGCGTGGTATAGGATGCGCCTACTGCAGGTGACAATTGGTATTCGCTGACATAAATAATAATAATAAATTATCCATAATGTATGATCGAACGCTAATATTGCACATTCATTATCATATTCTCATACTTATTATAGAATAAACTCTACTTTTTCCTAATTATTATTTAATTTATTTGCAGGCCCATTACTAAAGGAGAGGGAAGAGAAACGAGCCCAAAAGCCCATCAAATTCTGATTTAAATCAGAATTAATTCGAAGTCAGTAAATCAGGGCAGATCAGGTTGGTTCAGATCGATTGAAAACCAGTTAAAAACATATCTCTTCAAATCAATCGGTTAAAACAACGATCAAAGGCCGTTTCGTCAAATCCAGGAGCTGAAACGAGAAATCCAGCTGAAGATAAAGTCAGATCGCGAAACCAGGAGGCACCACCCCTCGGGTGTGGCCACCTGGCCACACGCAGGCCGCGAAAACGCGGCCAAAGCCGCGTTGTTATTACATTGCTCTTATTATATACATGCTTGCTGTTATTTCTGTGCCCACACTTGTGTTGAATCAAGAGAGCTTCTAATAGCACCTCAACTCTTAATTTAGAGGAATCTCGAGGAGTAGTTCCAGAGCCCTTCACTGAAAATTCGGGCTCACTCTTGGTTACACATAGTGTGTTAGCAATTAAGTATTAAATTTCACATCATTTGTCCTAGATTAGCGTGTACACCTATTTGAAATACACCTAGAGGGGGTGAATAGGTGTTTTGCTAATCAAATACAATATTAAAACTACTTATGATGAATTGTGCAAACGGTCACTTAAAACAAGATTTGAAGCCGAATTCTCTTGAAGGGCTTTAGAACTTCTCTTCTTTGATTCCTCTAGATAAGAAATTTAGATGCTCAATTGCCTCCTTATTGAGATGAGCATAGACCGTTAATGAAAGTGATGGAATAAAAGTAATTATAGAATGCAAGATGAACAATTACATAAGTATGAAAAATGAAAACAATAGAGAGCAAGACACAAGCAATCACAAACACAAAGGAATTTGTTCTTAGATTCGACCCACCGCTCTACGTCCCCGCCTTAACCACTATGAAGGATTTCACTATCCTCTAAGAGATCTTCCACAAAGGGACTATACACAAAAGGAATTACAACTTGCTCTACACAAGATCGGAGTACACAACTCCACCAACTCAACCTTCTATACAAGAGGTAGCACAAAGCCAATTGAGGTTACAAAGCACTTGGTGATCTAAAAAGATCACAAACACTCTCTCTTACAACTTCCTATAGAGTAGAATATGAAGTGTTGCTCAAGAAGTTAAGTGAGAGATAAAATTCAGTCAAAAAAATAGAGGAGTTTTAAAAAAACTGAAAATAGCTTTGGAAAGAAAGAACTTAGAGATTGAAAGCTAGAAAAACTTTTCTCTTTAGAAACAAACTTGAAAACTTGTGTATTTTTCTTCTCTAAGACCAAAACCCATGACCCATATATATAGGTAATGAATAAAAATTATTTAAAAATCATTCAAGTGTTGGAACCTATTTCGATGAAGACGTTCGTGAAGATCAAATTCATTTGGAGCTCTAACACATGACGAATCAAGAGTCCGACATGATCAAGATGTGCCAAGAAGAGTTGATAGAGTGTGGGTTGTAAATGTGGAATAGCATGTAAAAGCCTTGACACAAACACACACTTCATTGGTCCATTAGTCGACTTGAAGTCTTTTATAAGTCGACTAACCCATTGACTAGTCGACTTACTTCAAACCCAAGTCGACTAATTCTGTGTCAAATATCTGACCCAACTCTCTGTTTGATAATTAGTCGACCGACAGTAAACCAAGTTGACTAATATCATTTTGTAGTCGACTTATAGAATTCCCCTAGTCGACTAATCCTTGACCCAGTCGACTATAAAGCAGTTGCAGTCGACTTGAGGTAGTTAACCAGAAAACTGTTCATCCAACGTCTACTGACCTAGTCGACTTATAGTCAAACATAGTCGACTAATAGAAGGAATTTTGCCTAGGTTAGTCGACTAACTCTATGGGCAAGTCGACTAATAGGCTGTTCTGACTGTTGGACAGTTTCTGACTGTTGGTCTTTTGTGCAACTGTTTTCAACGTTCCTTTGATTCAAATTACACCTAATAACTCCCTAACTAACCCTAGTCTTCAGCTATAAATAGGGAAGTTATACCAAAGGCCAATTACCAAGATTTTCCATCAGTTTTCCAAAAGTCAAAATCTGAAAACCTGAAAACTGATTTTTAACTTCAGTTCTTCACCAAAAGACAATTCCTATTGTGAAGTTCTCTGAAGTTCTTGATTCCTATACTATACCTTGTCCACATACACATTCAGTATCAAGGCTATAGGAAAAGTATTGTAATTCTCAAAGTGTTCATTGTATACGGGAGGCTTCTTGGTTGAAGAAGTAAGTTGTACAAGGTGACCATTGTACACGGGAGGCTTCTTGGTTGTAGAGGCAGTTGTACAAAGGTAAAAGGTGTTCTCTTGGTGGAAGAGAAGGTGTACACATTTGGCGAAGGGGATTCGACAAGTGGTGTACATGTTGTATTGATTTTGGGTGGCAAAATCAAGGTTAAAGGAAAATCTCAAGCGGGTGGCTTGGGGACTGGATGTAGGTCACAAGGACCGAACCAGGATAAATCTCTTTGTTTGTGTTTGTCAATTTCTGAGATTTGTTTTCCTTTACATGCAAGTTATTTATTTTGTTTATTTACTTAACGCTAATCCTTCTAGTTTTAGATTTGTGTTGACTTGAGTTATTTCAGATCTATAGTTGCGTACAAGAGATAATTCCGCAATTAGTCATTATCTCAACGATCCTACAATTGGTATCAGAGCGGGGTTCAAGGCAACAACCATACCAAATCCAACATTTGGTATAAGAGCGAGGGTCATCAACTGGCATCTACATTCCTACTTCATCAACCGGAGTACACGCTCTGATCCTACATTTGATATCAGGGCGGATACAAGTCAACAACAAAGATGGCAACGGAGTTGTCATCATCCCAATACAAAGAAGGTCATTCTACACAACGTCCACCGCTATTTGACGGAACCAACTACAACTATTGGAAGTGTAGAATGAAGATATACTTGCAGTCACTCAACTACGACCTTTGGAACATCGTAGAAGCATCGTACACCAAGCCCCAACCAACTACAACGCTTGGAGTGAAGATCAAAAGAAGAACGCGAACCTTGACGCAAAAGCAATGAATGCTTTGTTCTGTGCCCTTACCAAAGAAGAGTTCAACCGTGTTTCAACAGCAACTTCTGCTCATCAAATATGGCATACTCTTCAGGTAACACACGAAGGCATTAATAAAGTTAAGGAATCTAAATATCTATTCTTGTCCACAGGTTTGAGTTATTCAAAATGGAGGAGAATGAAACCATATCCGAAATGGTTACAAGATTCACCGACATCACCAATACTCTTGCATCCCTTGGAAAGGACTACACCCAAGTTGAAAGAGTTCGAAAGATCCTTCGTGCACTCACACCAGAATGGGAGAAGAAGACAACCGCCATTGAAGAGGCGAATGATCTCTCAACTATGACATTAGAAAACCTAATCGGTAATCTAATGGCATATGAAGTGCAATTAGAAGAAAGGAAGAAGGACGAACGACAACACCGTTCAAAGAAGAAAGAACTCGCCTTCCATGCATCTTCCGACACGGACAATGATGACGAAGAGGAGATGGCAATGCTCTCAAAGAAGTTCAGAAAATTTCTTAAGCAAGGTAAATTCAAGTGTTTTAATTGTGATAAATCAGGACATATGAAGATGGATTGCCCTTTGCTCAAGAAGAAAGATAAGTACAAGAGTAAGAAGTTCAGAAAGAAGAAGAACTACGAAGCATCTTCAGAATATAGTGATTCCTCATCTTCTGATGAAGAAGAATCCACTGAACATGTTAACTTACGTTACATGGCCATAGAAGATGAAGAGGTATCATTTTCTGAACTCTCTGATGCATTTAATGAGTTATTTATGAATCTGAAAAATGAAAAACTGAAAAACTGATTTTTGTTAAAAGAAAATGAGAAACTTTTACAGGAAAATTCTGTTTATGCATTCTTCTATAAATTCTCAACAAGATGAAACTGAAAATGTCATATCATTCTTGAAAACTGAAAATGAGAAGTTTATAAAAGAAAACATTTTTCTGAAAATGGAAACTAAGTCTTTGAATGATAGAATTTCTATATTAGATAAAGACATGTTAGTTTTCAAAAAGAAATATGAAGATCTTATGCAAAATGTGACTAAGTTTAATAAAGGAAAAGAAAAATTAAATAATCTATTATCTTTTCAGAATTTGTCACATGATAATCATGGTATTGGTTTTATTGCAAAATCTTCATGTTATAGTCATCCATATAGTTATTTTGTAAAAAGTAAGAATAAGAAAAGTAAGTTTATATGGATTCCAAAGAACTTAAATGTTTATGATAAAAATACATATATTGCTTCATACATGCATGATATATATGATTCTTGCAATTATGTATATACTAACAGGTGGAAACCAAATTCTAAATGGATTTGGAGTCCTAAAGGTTAGATATGATCTTTTATATTTGGTATCAACTAACGTTTATCTTGCAGGTACCATATAAAAAATTGATAAAAATCAACTATGTATATATATACTAATATATCAGGGGGAGAACAAAATATTTCTCTATCTGTTATAACCCATTTCTGCAGGGGGAGGAAAAGATAACATATTTTCTGCAGGGGGAGGACTTGTGCACACAAAGCGTCATCATCAAAAGGGGGAGAATGTTGGAACCTATTTCGATGAAGACGTTCGTGAAGATCAAATTCATTTGGAGCTCTAACACATGACGAATCAAGAGTCCGACATGATCAAGATGTGCCAAGAAGAGTTGATAGAGTGTGGGTTGTAAATGTGGAATAGCATGTAAAAGCCTTGACACAAACACACACTTCATTGGTCCATTAGTCGACTTGAAGTCTTTTATAAGTCGACTAACCATTGACTAGTCGACTTACTTCAAACCAAGTCGACTAATTCTGTGTCAAATATCTGACCCAACTCTCTGTTTGATAATTAGTCGACTGACAGTAAACCAAGTCGACTAATATCATTTTGTAGTCGACTTATAGAATTCCCCTAGTTGACTAATCGTTGACCCAGTCGACTATAAAGCAGTTGCAGTCGACTTAAGGTAGTTAACCAGAAAACTGTTCATCCAACGTCCACTGACCTAGTCGACTTATAGTCAAACATAGTCGACTAATAGAAGGAATTTTGTCTAGGTTAGTCGACTAACTCTATGGGCAAGTCGACTAATAGGCTGTTCTGACTGTTGGACAGTTTCTGACTGTTGGTCTTTTGTGCAACTGTTTTCAACGTTCCTTTGATTCAAATTGCACCTAATAACTCCCTAACTAACCCTAGTCTTCAGCTATAAATAGGGAAGTTATACCAAAGGCCAATTACCAAGATTTTCCATCAGTTTTCCAAAGTCAAAATCTGAAAACCTGAAAACTGATTTCTAACTTCAGTTCTTCACCAAAAGATAATTCCTATTGTGAAGTTCTCTGAAGTTCTTGATTCCTATACTGTACCTTGTCCACATACACATTCAGTATCAAGGCTATAGGAAAAGTATTGTAATTCTCAAAGTGTTCATTGTACACGGGAGGCTTCTTGGTTGAAGAAGTAAGTTGTACAAGGTGACCATTGTACACGGGAGGCTTCTTGGTTGTAGAGGCAGTTGTACAAAGGTAAAAGGTGTTCTCTTGGTGGAAGAGAAGGTGTACACATTTGGCGAAGGGGATTCGACAAGTGGTGTACATGTTGTATTGATTTTGGGTGGCAAAATCAAGGTTAAAGGAAAATCTCAAGCGGGTGGCTTGGGGACTGGATGTAGGTCACAAGGACCGAACCAGGATAAATCTCTTTATTTGTGTTTGTCAATTTCTGAGATTTGTTTTCCTTTACATGCAAGTTATTTATTTTGTTTATTTACTTAACGCTAATCCTTCTAGTTTTAGATTTGTGTTGACTTGAGTTATTTCAGATCTATAGTTGCCTACAAGAGATAATTCCGCAATTAGTCCTTATCTCAACGATCCTACATCAAGGTCATTTGGAGTGTGTTTAGACACTTGAAAACCAAAAATGCCTGTTGGAATCCACTAAAAATAAAACAGATTAAAAAACTAGCCATTATGGCCATCTGGCAGCCGTCGGTCGATCGGCCGGTCTACCGACAGGTCATTGATCGGCAAAAAGCAAGTACAAGAATAAGTAAAAAGAGTGTGGGTCGATGTTACTGCTTTTACGATTCTTCCGTAGTAGCGAAGTGGCTATACGAGTCGTATCCACAAGGAGGGAGAGCGATGAAAGCTTGATGCGGCTTCTTTGTTCAAGAAAAGAGAAAGTTCTTTGTTTCAAAATAAAGAATTGAAAAATGAAAACAAGTTGGTTTCAAAAATTGTTTTAAAATGATTTGTTGGTTGTAAAAGTAATTTTTCTAGATGGTAAAAATGCATGGCTAACTTGTTACTAATTGCTCCCACTAATCCCTAACTTCTTAAAGATGTAGCCTCACGATGGATCATAGGCAAGCATAACCCTTATGTATAGGAACTATTCACGTGGAAATCGAGTGAAAGTTCTTCCTATAACTTAGCTTAACACGGCAAAAACTTGGACATTCCCTTATTAAGATCCAATAAAAGGCGAGAATAAGGGAAGACACAAGTACACTAAAGGTATCAGCAAAGTTAAAAGGAAAATCTCTAACTTACAACAACAAGTAAAGTACACAACTCATAGATCATCAAAAACCATTAAGTAAGAAATATAAGAAAGTAATACTTGTAAGTAATTTAGAGTTAGAACCCTCGTCTTAAGATGCCATAGCTCTCGTTTGCACAAGGCTTAGTTGACACTATTGACTCATTTGGGTTTATCAAGCAAGTTGTTAGATATTAGTGGGTTAGTAGTTAGTTAGCCATGCTATAAAAGAGTTAGTTAGACATGATAGTAAAAGAAACAACAAAAGAAAAGGGGTAAAGAGAAAGGGAGTTACACTACAAGAAAGCAAAAGAAAAGAAGTGAAGAGGAAGGAAGTTACACTACAACAAGGAAGTAAAAGTAAATGGCAAATACAAGTAAATGGAAAGAAGAAAGAGAAGTAGTTACTTATATTAGCTTGTCACTTTCAAATACAACCTTTACACACTCTCTCTCTTTCACTCTAATGGCTAAAACTAAAACTAGAAGAGGAAAGAAACTAAAACAATTACAATCCTAAAAACAAGATTACAACAATGCTCTAACTTTGGATATCTCCCAACTGAAGGCCCTGGAGGGGTATTTATAGGCACCAGGGGAAAGGGGGCCAAGGGGATGACCACTGGCCGAAGCCCGAGTGCGCGCGCGCCCATAGGGCTGCGGGCCGCGTTTTCGAGGCCCTGCCAGGGCGGCGTGCGCCTGGCTTCGGACAGCGCGTCGCCCAGTCTGTCCCCTGTCCACTTGATCTCCTGGATTCGTGATTTGATTCCTGGGCTGACAAAATCTCCTCCCTAAAATCTCGCTCCTTGGTAGGCCTTTAATCACCCATTAAATGATGATTTAGGGTCTTCTTCTTCATTTGCACACCATGAACCTAGGATCAAGCAAGCAAGATTTTATTAGCAGAATTTTACATAAAATAAATATGAGAATGTGATGAAAATTATGTAAAATTAGAGACTAATCACACCCCTACACTTATCTTTTTGCTCGTCCCGAGCAAAACAAAAATAAGGACATTATTACACCACTTTCGCAGGTGACGCGATTGCACTGAGCATGTGCAACAAGCCTTTAAACCTCTAGGTTTCCCCTAGAGGAGGAATGTTGTATCCTGAGGGTTTTCAGCGGAGTGCACCCACAAATCCAGTAAGTAAAGAAAAGTAGTTAGTTGTTAGCAAAAATTCTGTCATGAAAAAACTTTCAATCATCTAAGTAAAAATGACCGAATGATGTAAGAATTAGGTTTAACCCTCATAAGTCCTCTTATACTTTAGCCTTTATAAAAGAAGAAACTATAGTTTTCCTTTAAATTTAGAAAGGATCTTGTACTTCTAACTCATTCTGTTATTTTGCTTTAGACAGATATGCATAATGTGTAAGTGTGATGTGCTTGGGATTTTTCAACTCAAATTTGAATATCATTTAATTTTATTAATATGTATTTATTATTCTTGGTTTCATTAGACTTTCTACTTCACTCATGTAACACATACCAAATCGATGACTCCCAAACCAGATGGTCTTAGGGCATCAGGTAAAAAAAAACCCCTCAGGTCAAATATGCAAGTAGAGTAGGCCACGAAATCAAGATTTATTTATTTGTTATTAAAAAGTTTTTTGGCATGAGTAATTATGCTTCTTGAGGCACAATTATCTAGCTTTTTTTTTTTTCAGAGTTGTGTCTCTAAATCCCAAGCATGTGTGTGTAAGTTATGCATATTCTTCTAAGGCTAAACAAAAGATATGAGTTATTTTCTTATCCCTCCCAACTCTTAGTTAAATCAATGTTTCTTGTTTATTTAGGCAAAAATAAAGATTCATTAATAAGGTTCTCTTAATTCTTACAATCTTTTGGTATTTTAATAAAGAGTATAAAAATTCATTTTTCATTCAGAATTTTTTTTAATAATAAAAAGAAAAAGTGAAAATGTTAGCACCCGCACCCCCCACACCATCTAATGCATTGTCCTCAATGAATTACATGTAAATGCAAATGCAGTAAAGAGGGTGAAGAAAGGATGTTACCGCCCTCGTTGACTCGGACCGGCCAAGTGCGAATAGGCGAAAGAAATGGCAAAACAAAAAGAAGGGGTAAGCATACAAACAATATTATTATTATTATTATTTTTATTTTTTTAGTTGCGGTGTGGATGGCTGTGGTTAGGTGTATGACGGGGCAAAAAGAGTCAGCACATTATCAGCCTGTGATGTAGGTTCAGTGGTCAAAAAGGGGCTTCAGTCTTTGCCCATTCACTTTAAATTCCGTGTTAGTCTTAGGGTTTACAATAGTCACAGCACCGTGTGGGAAAACGGTGCGCACCATGAACGGTCTAGACCAACTAGTCTTCAGCTTCCCCACGAAAATATGAAGCCTTGAGTTGTACAGCAGAATCTTGTCTCCCGGGGCAAAATTTTTCCGGGTTATGATCTGGTCATGAAAAAGTTTAGTCCGCTTTTGGTGATCCGAGCATTCTCATAGGCTTCATTCCGTATCTCCTCTAATTCTGAAATCTGCAGTCTCCTTAGCTCACCGGTCTTGGTCAGATCAAAATTGAGTTGCTTAGTGGCCCATAGGGTACGGTGTTCTAATTCGACTGGCAGAAGACAGGATTTTCCAAATACGATTCTATAAGGAGACATCCCCAGAACTGTATTAAAAGCAGTGCGGTAAGCCCACAATGCATCATTGAGTTTGACCGATCAATCCTTTCGATTTTATCTGACTGTCTTTTCTAGAATAAGCTTGATCTGTCGATTGGTGACTTCGACCTGCCCATTTGTCTGGGGATGATACGGAGTAGATAACTTATGATTGATGGAATATTTTCGCATCAGAGCTTCAAACACTCTGTTGCAGAAATGCGATCCATTATCACTAATTATCGCTCTAGGGGTGTCAAATCGGGAGAAGATATTCTCTTTGAGAAATTTGACGATCACTTTGTTGTCATTGGTCTTAGTTGGCACAGCTTCTACCCATTTAGAGACATAATCTATAGCAACCAAAATGAACTGGTTGCCGAAGGAATTAGGGAATAGCCCCATGAAGTCGATACCCCAAACATCAAAAATTTCAACTTCAAGGATCGGGTTCAGGGGCATCATGTCTCTTCTAGAAATTTTCGGATCTTCTGACAATTTGCACATGACGTGCAAAAATGGTATGAGTCTTTGAATAAAGTGGGCCAGTAAAATTCACTTTGTAGAACCTTCTCTGTAGTCTTGCGGGGACCGAAGTGTCCTCCGCATGCAAGTTTATCGCAAAAGCTTAGCACACTCCTTTGTTCTTCCTCTGATATGCATCGTCTAATAATCTGGTCAGGACAATACTTAAGAAGATACAGCTCTTCCAGAAGAAGTATCGTACTTGGATAAAGAAATAACATTGGTCTTGCTTTGTCCAGTCAGCAGGTAATTGTCCAGTGGTTAGGTAATTGACAATG
Source organism: Agave tequilana (assembly GCA_038442645.1). Lineage (NCBI taxonomy): Eukaryota > Viridiplantae > Streptophyta > Magnoliopsida > Asparagales > Asparagaceae > Agave > Agave tequilana. Next base: position 67,132 of record JAVJIF010012488.1, read on the forward strand.
TCCGCATACCAGGGTTCCTTAAAAATGGCCAGGATGTGCTCATCTGGGAATTCTCGTTGATCAGGGCTTGTATGATCGGTGCGTTCAGAATTCGTGACAAATGATCTACAACCACATTTTCTATACCTCGTTTATCCCGAATTTCCAGGTCGAATTCTTGAAGCAAAAGGATCTACCGAATCAATCGGGCTTTTGCTTCCTTCTTGGTCATGAGGTATTTCAGAGCTGAGTGATCCGTAAAAATCACCATTTTCTAGTCTAACAAGTAGGGCCGGAACTTCTCTAATGCGAAGACAACGACCAAGAATTCCTTCTCAGTCGTTGTATAATTCTGTTGGGTGTCATTCAAGGTCCTACTCGAATAGTAAATCACGTACTGTCTATTATCGATGCGCTGTCCTAGAACAGCGCCAATAGCAAAATTAGAGGCATCGCACATGATTTCGAATGGTTGGGCCCAATTAGGAGTAGAAATAATAGGCGCAGAAATAAGTTCTTACTTAAGCTTCCCCCATGACTTGAAACATTCATCGTTAAAATCAAAAGGCACGTCCTTAGCGAGCAGGTTGGTTAAGGGCCTAGCGATTTTGTTAAAATCCTTAATGAACCATCGGTAGAACCCAGCATGCCCTAAAAAGGATCTAATATCCTTGATGCTTTTGGGTGGTGAAAGCTTAGCAATCGCTTCTACTTTAGCCTTGTCCACTTCAATGCCTCTCCTAGAAATCTCATGGCCTAAGACAATCTCCTGTCTCACCATGAAGTGACATTTCTCCCAGTTTAGAGTTAGGTTCTTCTCCTTGCATCTTTGCAGCACTAACTCTAGGTGATGAAGACACTGATCAAATGAATCTCCATAGATGGAGAAGTCATCCATGAAAATCTCAAGAAAACGTTCTACCATGTCAGAGAAAAGACTAAGCATGCACCGTTGGAATGTTGCGGGAGCATTGCACAGTCCAAAGGGCATGCGTCGGTAAGCGAAGATTCCAAACGGGCAGGTGAACGTGGTCTTTTTCTCGTCTCCTACAGCAATGGGGATTTGATTGTATCCCGAGTACCCATCTAGGAAGCAATAGTACTCATGTCCAGCCAATCGTTCCAGCATTTGGTCGATGAAGGGTAGCGGAAAGTGGTCTTTACGGGTGGCTGCATTCAACTTTCTATAGTCGATACAGACACGAACCTTGGTAGGCAGTCTTGTCTGCACCAACTCCTTTTGCTCATTTTCAACCACCGTAAAGCCAGCTTTCTTTGGGACCGCATGAACGGGGCTAACCCATTGCTATCAGAAATGGGATAAATGATCCCATTATCTAATAGTTTCAAAATTTTTGCTTTAACTGCCTTTTGCATGAGTGGGTTAAGCCTGCGTTGTGGGTCCCTCCTATGGGTTGCTTCATCGGTTAAATGGATTCTATGTTGCACTATGGCTAGACTTATTCCTTTGATGTCCTTCATCGTCCATCCAATGGCCTCCCTATGTCTTTTCATAATAGATATTAAGCTGTCCTCTTGTTGCTCAGTCAAGTGGGATGCTGTGATGACTGATAAGGTGTCCTTTTCGCCCAGGTAGGCGTTCTTGAGGTGTTCAGGTAAGGCTTTTAGCTCTAGGGAAGGTGTTGCTTCATTGGATGCAATCTCTGGGCTTTCAACCCTATGATGAGGTACACTTAGGCTTGACGCCCAATTCACTACTGAATCTACGATCTGGTCTAGATTAAAATCCTCAGCCTCCAGATCAAACTCTGCCTCTGTTTCTATCTCCATGCTTTTCCCATGCTCACTGGTCAGGTTTTCAATAGAATTAACCTCAAACGTCTGATCATTGACATCCCTGGGTTGTCTTCCAAGATTGAAGACATTGACTTCCTTCGTCATGTCTCCAAAGGTCAATCGCATGGACCCATTCCTACAGTTGATTATGGCATTGGCTGTAGCAAGGAATGGGTACCCTAAGATGACTGGAGTTTGAGACCTTAGATTGGACACAGGTTGGGTCTCAAGTATAGTGAAGTCAACTGGGTAGATGAAATCCCGGACCTAGATAAGGACGTCTGTGATTTTCCCCTTCGGGATCTTCACAGATCGGTCGCTAGCTAAATGGTGACTCAATTGGGCTTAGCTCGCCTAACCCAAGTTGCTGGTACACTGAGAGAGGTAGCAAGTTGATACTTGCTCCTAAGTCAAGAAGTGCACTACTAATTTTAGTCTGTCCTATGGTGGAGGAAATGTTGGGACATCCGGGATCCTTGTATTTCACCGGAATGGGACCAGACAGAATTTCGCTTATATTGGTTGCTAGGAACACTTTCTTGGGCACATTTGTCTTTTCTTCTTAGTACACATATCCTTAAGAAATTTGGCATAAGCTGGGACTTGTTGGATAGCATCAAGAAGAAGCACATTCAGTTTGACCTGGTTAAACATCTCAAGCATCTTTTCCTTGTGCATATTCTTATTGTTGTTCCTAAGCCTATTGGGAAAGGGTACTACAGGCTTATGAACTTGTTCAGCAGTTTTGTCCTCGACAGATGTTTGAGGAGCAGATTGGGAAGAACTAGCAGAGGTCGAGGCTGGAGTAGGATCAGTATGGACTGGTTTTTTCTGTTAGTAGACCTAGTTATCTACCTTCTTTTCAGATCGCAGTGTGTGAACATCATTGCACTGGTTGATCGATGGATCTTGAATTTCATATGCTTGATTGGAGATTTTTGGGTTAACTAGCGGCTGACTAGGTAAAGTACCCTTTGGTCTTTCACTTAGGGAGCTAGCTAATTGGTTCATCTGCATTTTCAATCTCGATATAGCCTGTGAATAGTTGTTTAACGTTTGTCCTTGGTTTTACATAAAAGCGGTTTGGGACTTCATAAAAACTTCCATGCTCTCCTCCAATTTGCTGAATTTCGTTTCCATAGGTGAACTTTGAGAGGAGGAAGATGGAGCTGGACTGAGAAAATTTGGTGGAGGACCGGGATGGTGAAAATTGTTAGAGAAATTAGGCCTAGGAGGATTGTTCTGGGCCCAGGAGAAATTGGGGTGATTCGCGAGTAGGGATTGTGCGGCGGCCGTGAGTAAGCCGCGTTCAGGTGTTCCGGTGGCACTTGCTGGGCATGGAAAATAGGGCACTCTTCAAAGACATGGTTTGGTGCCTGACAGTATGAACAACCCGGATTGTGAATTGGTGGTGGGTTGATTTGGTTGACATTGGCTGGCTCTTTTGTCTCTAGAGCCTCTATTCTCCTCATTAGGGTTGCAATTTTAGCTTCTGCAGCTATGGATGATTCTAGAGATAGGAGCCCTCATCTTGAAGTTATAGATTGTGAATTCCTTGGTTTTTTTGAGGCTGGCTCCCATTGCAGGATTTTCTCAGCTAAATCCTCAAATAAATTCCAACCCTGGTTCTCATCCTTCTGTAAGAACCCTCCCTGACACATAGTTTCTAAAAGGGTTTTCGTTTGATAATCTAAGCCATCGTAGAGAATCTGGCGCTGACGCCGTTTCTCCACACCATGATGAAGGCACTAAGCTAGGAGATTTTTGAATCGCTCAAAGTATCTCCAAAATAGCTCGCTCGGTTCTTGTCTGAACTGCATGATATTCTTTCTAATGAGGGAAGTTTTGTGGATTGGGTAGAATTTCTTCAAGAAGGCCTTGACGAAATCATCCCACGTCGTGACTTAATCTACCGCCAAACTGTACAACCATTTCTTCGCTAGGTCCTTTAGGGAAAAAGGGATGAAACGTAACCTAACGACATCGTCTCCTAGTTGGGGTATACGCATCATGAGGCACACTTCTTTAAATTTCCTAACAAAGAAGTATGCGTCCTCCTATTCTAAACCATGAAACATTGGGAGAGTGTTGATGAATTGAGGTTTTAATTCAAAATTATTTCCATTTACCTCAGGCAGTTTTATACAAGATGGTAATGAAGTTCTGATCAGGTAAAATCTGTCCTGAAGTGACGCCATCACCGGTTCTGGATGTAAGGGTAGAGAAGTGTTTCTGGTTAATATGGAAGTTGCAGGATCTCTCACCCATTCTTGCATGCAGCACACCACAAACAACGTAAAAACAAACAAACAATCGAAAAGAATAAAAAACAAACAAAAGAAAGAAAAATAACAACCAAGCCTTAGTCTAAGGTACCTGGACCTAGACGACTCCTAACTGGTTGATTCTCCGGGGGAGGTTGTTGCAGGAACTCGACTACAAGCTAATCAGTCAGGAAAGGGCAAAGCTCGGGGGGAGGTATCCGGGCGTTAGCCACGGGCCTAATTACGCCAAACCACGGAGCTTTCGAGACTTTGCCTCTCAATCCACTTTCCTTAGACACCGATTTTGCAGGAGTATAGTTCTTGTAATTTTTATCCTCAGTTAATTTCTTAATGAGTCCGAGATGTCCCTAGGGCCAACGTCTATCAGTTTTTAGTTAAGGCTTGGGATGGTGTGAGTGCGCTTGGAGATGGTTTTTAGGCTAAGGAAGGGTGATGAAATCCCCACCTTATCTTGTTTATTTGGGTTTTGCCCTTAATGTCAATTATGCAAGTGTACAGTTTATTCACAACAAGGTAACACTCAAAGCGATAAATCACTCCAAAATGTTGGCCCTATCTATATGAATGCACACGTACCTTTTCTCCAGCATTCTTCAATAGAAATTGAAATGAATTGAAATAGACACGTGCCCTAAATGCAAAAGTCTAATTCAGATTTCAATTAAGCAACAAGTGGATTTCTGTTAAGTTTATTACACATATATAAGGCGAAGCATTCAAGGAACTAAAATGATTTTAGAAAGCAATTTTTAGCGGCTTTCGGCAACCCTGCAAACAAGTTTGTTAGTACTTCAATCGAAAAAACTCGCTTTTACACGAATTTTTTTCGAGGGCAAATGAATCCTCGTGCAACGTCCTTGGCCACTTCTTTCGCTTCCCGTGATCATGAGCTCCTTGATACTTCTCCTACACACAAAATCAAAGAACAATCTTTAGTATTGACAATAAAGTCGTTCCCTCCCCGGCAACGGCGCCAAAATTTGATCGGCAAAAGGCAAGTACAAGAATAAGTGAAAAGAGTGTGGGTCAATGTTACTGCTTTTGCGATTCTTCTGTAGTAGCGAAGTGGCTATACGGGTCGTATCCACAAGGCGGGAGAGTGATGAAAGCTTGATGCGGTTTCTTTGTTCAAGAAAAGAGAAAGTTCTTTATTTCAAAATAAAGAATTGGAAAATGAAAACAAGTTGGTTTCAAAAATTGTTTTAAAATGATTTGGTGGTTGTAAAAGTGATTTTTCTAGGTGGTAAAAGCACATGGCTAACTTTCTACTTATTGATCCCACTAACCCTAACTTCTTGAAGATGTAGCCTCACGATGGATCAAAGGCAAGCATAACCCTTATGCATAGAAAATATTCACGTGAAAATCGAGTGAAAGTTCTTCCTATAACTTAGCTTAACACAGCAAAAACTTGGACATTCCCTCATCAAGGTCCAATAAAAGGCGAGAATAAGGGAAGACACAAGTGCACTAATGGTATCGGCAAAGTTAAAAGGAAAATCTCGAACTTACAACAACAAGTAAAGTACACAACTCATAGATCATCAAAAACCATTAAGTAAGAAATATAAGAAAGTAATACTTGTAGGTAAGTTAGAGTTAGAACCCCTCGTCTTAAGATGCCATAGCTCTCGTTTGCACAAGGCTTAGTTGACACTATTGACTCATTTGGGTTTATCAAGCAAGTTGTTAGAGATTAGTGGGTTAGTAGTTAGTTAGCCATGCTATGGAAGAGTTAGTTAGACATGGTAGTAAAAGAAATAACAAAAGAAAAGGGGTAAAAAGAAAGGGAGTTACATTACAAGAAAGCAAAAGAAAAGAAGTGAAGAGGAAGGAAGTTACGCTACAACAAGGAAGTAAAAGTAAATGGCAAAGATAAGTAAATGGAAAGAAGAAAGAGAAGTAGTTACTTATATTAGCTTGTCACCTTCAAATACAACCTTTACACACACACACACACACACACACACACACTCTCTCTCTCTCTCTCTCTCTCTCTCTCTCTCTCTTTCTCTCTTTCACTCTAATGGCTAAAGCTAAAACTAGAAGAGGAAAGAAACTAAAACAACTACAATCCTAAAAACAAGATTACAACAATGCTCTAACTCTAGATATCTCCCAAATGAAGGCCCTGGAGGGGTATTTATAGGCACTAGGGGAAAGGGGGCCAGGGGATGACCACTGGCCCGAAGCCCGGGCGCGCGTGCGCCCATAGGGCCGCGAAAACGCGGCCTGGGCCGTGTTTCCGCGGCCATGCCAGGGCGCCGCCGCCTGGCTTCGGGCGGCGCGAGCCCAGTCTGTCCCCTGTCCACTTGATCTCCTGGATTCGTAATTTGATGCCCTGGGCTGACAAAATCTCCTCCCTAAAGTTAATGGCTACTTGGTAGGCCTTTAATCACCCATTAAATGGTGATTTAGGGTCTTCTTCTTCATTTGCACACCATGGACCTAGGATCAAGCAAGCAAGATTTTTTAGCAGAATTTTGCATAAAATAATTATGAGAATGTGATGAAAATTATGCAAAATTAGAGACTAATCAATCATTCAGAAAAGAGCCGTTGGCTCCAGTCGATTAGGCGGTCGACCGCTCGGTATTTTAAAAAGAGAAACTTAAACTGTCGGTCAACCGACCCCAACTGAGAGTTAGGGTCTCTCAATCGGTCGACCACAAGGGTTAGCGATCAACGGGTAGGTCGACCGCAAGGGTTAGCGGACAACCGGTCGGTCAATAGACAACATGCACAAATGTGCACGACCCTTGGCCAAAGGCCCGGTCGACCGTTCTGGCCTGCAATGGGCACCGGTCGACCGGGCGGTCGACCGTTCTGACCTGAAACAGTTTTATGTATGGTTTTTGAATTTCAAACAATTTTCAAAAAATTTTGTGTTGGTTTAAGGGTAATGTAGAAATGTATAGGTGATGAAATACATGTTCTAAACTTGTTATAACATTTTGGAAAAATTTATGAGACATGTATCAAAACCAAACATGCAAAATACCAATACTACCAAAACTTGTACTTTTCGAAATCGTGTATTTTGTGTGTGTAACTTCTTGAGCATTACTACTATATTCTACACTTAACAAACTAATATCTTACAAGGCTCTAGGTGACTATAAGATTTTCAATCGGGCTTCTCTATTAGTGACGTTGAGTGCTTTGAGTTTGGATTTCGTATTTGAGTCTTCTTGAGTCTCCAACACCTTCTTTTAGAGGAAGAAAACTCCTTGAATCCTTAGAACTCTGAGATAAATTTAAACACTGGAACTTGATTAGTACAAATAACCACATATGTTTTATCACCATCAAAACCATAAAATCGGGTGATTGTAACCTTGGGACAACACTATTCACCCCCCTCTAGGTGTTCTTACAATTGATTGAGCCATAACCAGATCTGGTTTTGGTTCAAGCTTGGTGGATGATGTGTTTCTAGTTAATCTAGATGAATTTGGGTCTCTCGACCACACTTGTATACATAAATACTGCCACAAACAAGTTTACCAATGGTTAACGAGAAAAAACAACTAAGCCTAGTCTAAGGTAAACCTTGGACCTAGACAACTCCTAACTGGTTGATTGTCCACAGGAGGTATAATGTAGACTTTGATCACAAGCTAATCAGCCACGTCAGGGTAAGAATGGTAGGAGGTATCTGCGCAAAATTGACGGGCCAAATTAAGACAAACCACCAGCCTTCAGGGTTTCGCCCCTCAATCCCTTACCTTTGACACAGATTTGGTAGGAGTCAAATTCTAACACCTTCCCCCTTTGGATAATCTCCTAATGAGTTTGAGATGTCCCTAAGCCTAACATCTATTAGATTTTAAGTTAGGCTTAGGCTGTGCGTGCTTGGAGATGGTTTGTGGGCTAAGGAAGGGTAATAACTCTCCCATCTTATCTTGTGTTAGGTTTTGCCCTTAAGATTGATTGTGCAAGTGTGCAAGTATAAAGCAAGTAACAATCAAAAAGCAAATAAATCACCCAAGAATGTTTCTATGCTAGATGCTATGCAAACATACATTGTCTCCAGCTTTCTTCAACAGTAATTGAAAAGGAAACGTAATTAGACAAATGCCTATAATGCAAGTCTAAACGTTTTTTTAAGCAATTAGTAATCAATCAAATTACTGTTGGATTAAAAATAAGGTTATGTAAATATCAAAAATAGTAGAAATAACACTTGCAAAAACTGTATTTTTGCAAAATAATATGTCCTGTAAAAAAGAGTTTTTAGTAGTCCAAAAAGAAAGCTTTAACGGTAATCTCTTGAAATTCTGTTTCCTACTTTCTAGAGTAGGGGCACAGAATAGCAAGTCTTCTTCTGTAATGCTTGAACACTATATCTGATTTCTTTCACCCTGAAATAGAACACCAAAATTGTTAAAAATAATTACATTGTTCCCTCCCCCGCAACGACGCCAAAAATTGATTGTAAAAATGCGAAGAATTACCGTGTAGCTTAGGGCTAACGGGTTGTGTCGACGAGGAGAGATGCGATGAAAGCGTTTTGATGTATTATTTTAAAAGTGAAGATTGGTGTTGGTGTTTTTTTAATTGAAAAGAGAATGGAGAGTAAGGAGATGATTAAAAGAAAACTTAAAACTTGGAAAAGATTTTGAAAAAAATGATCTTTAAAAGGCTTGAAGAGTGATTGGTTGTTTGTTTTAATATATAAAAAAAGATCCGGGCTTACTATCTTACTACTCAACGATATATTTTTCTCTTGAAAATCTCAATGCCTCAACTTGATCATAGGCAAAAACTTAAGCTTGAATTTCGAAAGTCTTAAGTAAAGTAAATAAGATTGTTGGAAAAGTTAACTCCTTTTTTAAGAATTCATTTTGAACTGAATGTTAAATCATCAAGTTGTCTTACAAGTATGAAATAAAAACAAGTTCAAGTGATGTTTTAAAAATGAAAGTTTTAGAAATTTAAACCCATCCTCATGTGCCTTCAAGAACACTTTCAAAGAAGCAGGGTTTAGTTTAGGCATTCATATGATTCCGTTGGGTTCTTTGCACAAAAAACATTTAAACAAGAGGGATCAAAGAGAGATGATAGTATGCCCAAAAAAATAAATTTAGCTACTCATAATTGATGTAAAGTAAGACATATAAATGAAATGTAACATACCCCTGAATTGGAGAAGAAGAGAAGTCTTGATCTTTATTGACGTCACTTTAACTTCAAATTACAATCACTCTTTCTCTCTCTCTCACTTGTTTCTAGACTGAGCTACAAATTAATAATTGAGATACAACTCCTCATTGACTATCTAACAATGATTCTAAACCTTAAAAATAAAGAGAAAAGCTTAAATTAGTCTTTTGCCTTTCTTTACAGAACATGGTAGTATTTATAGGAAAAACCCAAGGGAAAAGAGCGTGAGCAAATAGGGGAGCAAATGCTCCCCCTATCTCTTTAACCAAGCCGTGGAAGCTGCGGATCTGCGGTCATGATGTGGCCATCTAGCCACATCAAGGGTCATGATCTGCGGGTTTTGCTTTTATTTCCATTTATTCCAAAAGATTTGCCATTGACCTCCTGATTTCGACAATTCTTCATTGATCTCTGGTTAACAGACTGAATTTTATGAAAATCTGAATTTAACTGATTTTCAACCAATTCTATCTTCCTTGATTTACCCTAATTTGCCCTGATTTTTTATTTGAATTAATTTTGAATTAAATCAAAATTTTATATGGGCTTTGTGCTTCTTTGCTCCTCCTTTTCCCTTGGTAAAGGCTTGCACATTTATTACAAAAAAGATAATAAAAAATCAAGTTTATTATAACATAGATATGGAAATATGACTATAATTATGCAATATCAGTGACCGATCACTTCGCATCAAATCATGGTACGTTATTCAACGATAAACGTAAGTATTTTTCCTCTCTCTTTTCTATTTTTCTTTCCTAGATTGATCTAACAATTTTCAGAACCAACACTTTCTCTTTCTTTTTCTTTAAACTCATTTTCCCCTTCTTTAACAACAAACCCATCTTTTTTTTAGATTTCTTTTAACTTAGATTAAGCTTGACTATTTTTATTTTTCTTCTAAAATTGAGAAGAGAACTCTTAACTTGTTTTAGTGAATTAAAAGAAGAAACTTACTTAATTGCTTCCATCGCAGTCCCTCCCTATGGATCACGACCTGTTAGCCCTAAGCTACACGATAGAATTGAGGACCTAGCGCTGTTCCTAAAGTTCGTATTTTTCTGTGCAGGTTTGGCTCGATCATAATTTTGGCACCGTTACCGGGGAGGGACGGTATGTTTTCTTTTCTTTTTGATTTACTTTAATGAATTAATTCCTTTTTCTTCTTTGTTTTGGTATACAGGGGCTAATATTAGAAAATAAAGAGTTGCAATGGATATATTGCTACCTGAGCCTCTACTCTGGAAAGCAGAGATCAGGGCACCACAATTTTGCCACGGAAATGCGGCAAAAGCCACGTTTGCGCGGCAATTGTGGAAGGACTGCCTTCTTGCAGGTTGCTTGAAATTCAAAGTTTTACCTTCTGCAGCTATTAGTTTTCAGATTTAGATCATTGTATATACTAATTTTAAGTCATCAGTAACTTGTTGCTTTGTAAATCTAAAAAATGTTAGAGTCTTGTATCTTAGGGCATCTGTCTATTTTGTTTCTTACATTACTGTTGAAGAGTGCTGATGCAAAAGTATGTGTGCATTGCATATACTTTAGGAAACTTATTTTAAGTGATTCATATTGCTTGAATGTTATCTATTGCTTTATATTGTATACTGCACTAAAAAGATTAAGGGCATATCCTTAAATAAGATAAGGTGGGAAAGTCATTACCCTCCCTTAGCCTACGAATCATCTCCTCACTCACTAACCCAGCCTAGCTTAAAATTGAGTAAACGTTGACCCTAGGAATATCTCGGACTCAAATAGGAATTGTCCTAAGGGAAAAGTTGTTAGAAGTTGACTCTTGCCAAATCGGTGTCGAAGGTTGGGGATTGAGGGACGAAATCCCGAAGGCTGGTGGTTTGACATAATTAGGCTCGTCGCTTTAAGCGCGGATACTTCCCACCAATCTTACCTCTACCTGACCAATTAACTTGTGGTCAGGTTCTGCAATATACCTCCTGTGGATAATCAACAGTTAGGAGTCGTCTAGGTTTAAAGGTCTACCCTAACTTAGGCTAGATTTTCTTTCTTTTATTTGTTTATTTGTTGTATTTGTTTTTGATATCTTTGTGATATGGATTACAATTTTAATTTTTTCGATGCATATAGTAATCCATACTTCACCCCAACCTCTTTCAATTTGGATATTACCAACCTAGTATTACATAACTTTAACCAACCAAGTATACCAGATTGGTCTTATCCTAATCAATATATGCCCCTATTGACACTCTAAAAAGACAAGTCTCCTGACTGGCCTGAACAATGTCTAAACTTGTCGACATTTACAAAAGACAAGTGGCAGACAAGCTGAGACCATTTTTTTTTACCCATCTCCGAGGGACAAATTAGCAACCTGGACTCTACTGATCCAGTGAAGCAGACAGTAAGCCCTGATTGTCTTTGAAGAGAACTAAGCAGGTCTAAGATACTAAGTTAGCTCAACACTTAGCATCGCATGAGCCCAAGGGGATAGCCTCACCTGAGAGGCTAAGTTTGTCTGACTTCGCCTTGGAGCTGTTCAAAGCTCTATCAGATAGCTAACTTAAAGCTTCGCCTGAAGTGCTCAGTTAACTCCACAGAGAGTTAGCTTCGCACGAAGCCACACACAACCGCGCAGAAGGATGGTCGGTAGCTTCGTCACAGATGTTTATCCAGCTCCGCTGAAGAGTTTTCTTCTGACTTCGCCAGATGTTCCTTCCAGCTCCGTTGTGAGCTCGATGCGGTAGCTCCGCGCGGGTCTGTTATGGTCAACTTTGACTAATTAAATCTCCAGATGAGATCAAATCTATTCAGGATCAAATCTAATCAAGATCAAATCTGAGATCAAATTGGGCAGTTGTTTACCATAATCCCTGACTCTCCTAAAACAAGTAAGAAGATCAGGGAAGATCCTTCAATTATTTGGAAAGAATCAAAACGGATCAGGAGATCGACACTACATGTTATTCCTAGCTTCGCAGAAGCTGATCCTAGCCTCACGGCAAGACTACTTTCCAGATTTAAACAGATTGATTCAATCTGTTTCCAGATTTACAAAGGGACAATTATACCCCTGCTCTCCATATAAATAGCCAACCAGGGGTATATGAACACACACACAGAGAGAGAGACTGAAAGAAGGAGAAGAGACGGCTAAACAGAGATCTATTCTCTTACTTCTAAGAATTCAGAGAACTACTTCTCTAATCAGGGTGCTAATACCTAAGATCCTCCTCCTCTCAAGGAATTTTCGGAACCAGGCGAGAAGGAATTCCCAAGCGGAGGCAGTTTGAGAAGCAACAAGAGGGTTCTACCAACCTTCTGTTCTCTGATTCTCCGAACCAGGCGAGAAGAGAATCCCGTCAAGCAGCAGACCGACCGTCTGATCGATTGCATCATCAAAGGGACAAAGTGGTCGCGCGCTGACCAGACTCCTATCGACACACTTCTCCAGAATCTCAGAGGAGATCTACTTGTAATCTTTTTATTGCAAAAGAATTATTTGTAATTTAGCTCCTCGACCCCTTTTATAAGTTTTCCCTCTTTGTAAAATTAATGAAAAACAGCCCCATTCCCAGTATTATGAACAAGAATAGGATAATCATCATGATTGGGATACAACTCCCCCGAGTCTTACTATCAACAACCTTACCAACAAACAGCTTCATATACTCCATACCAAGACCAACCTATAAAAGAAAAATCTTCTTTATAAAAGAGTTTAGAAGCCTTCCTTGAGTCCACACGACAAGTGCAAATTCAATTGAACTCAATGCTCCCAAACAATTCCCAAATCCAAGATCCTTAATCTAATTTCCAAGTCCAATCACAGCAAGAAGAACCTATTGACTCAGAAAAAAGTACAGAAGATCTGATTCAGTTCAAAAATAATGTTACCCAATCTCTTTATAGGTTAAAAGTAAAAGTAAGTCATTTGGTCAACACAATTAATGATAGGAATGAGAAAACTCTACCTAACATATTTTCGACCATTCCTGATTCTCCTAGCCATATTACCTAAGAATCATGGTATCTTGGAGATTTTAACCAAGATTCAATTTCACCACAAAACTTTGAACTTTACCAATATCAACTCATTGACAAATTGGCAAGTTTTCATTTCAATGAGATTGAACTTGAAGATAAATGTGTCACCGATTCTCAATGTTGTGATTCAGTTTCACTTTTTGAATCTATATTGACTCCAGTATCCTTACCTGATTTGGACCCAATTCCGAAGCTAATACTGATTCCTATTCCTATAAAGCTTGAACATGAACCACCTATTTTGGATAATCACATTCCATTATTGGGAAATGAATGTGAACTTGAATTCTATGATCTGAATCAAACTCATGAACCAACTCCGACTCTCGAACCTAAACTTGATTTGAGTTTTATTTCCGAGTCAGTATCGGTTCCTATTTCTTTCATTGTTGAGTCCAAATCATCCATTCCACAAAATCACATTCCATTATGGGATCAAGGTTTAGATCAATATGACTCTGTGATGATATCCCAAGATTGATCATATAACCAGAAAGAATTTCATGCAAGGATTATGTATGATCTTATTCATATTGGAGAGTATAAAAATGTTAATAAGAAAGAGGTCATAAAAGGTGGGTTCTATGAAAATCCACAATATCTAGATTGGGCAGAAACGCTTGGCCCAATGAGACAACCACCGGAACCACCACCTTGAGGTGTCCTTCCCTTTCTCTTTATTCATGTATTCTTGAATTTCATTCATACATTGAGAACAATGCATGAGTTAGGTGTGGGGGAGGGTTTACTAACATACTAACTCTACTAATTTAAAAAAAAATCCTTTCTTTAAAAACTTTTTGAAAACGAAAATAATATTTTGATTTATTTTTGTAAGAAATTAAGTAAATTTGAAGGAATAGGAGAATCATAATTAGGATTTCTTTACATGGTCAAAATAAAATTATTTGTTTGATTTTGAGATTAGATGGAAAGATTAAAAAAAGTAATTTAGTCTTGATTTTTATCTCGATGAAATATACACACTTTATACACTTACACACTTAGGGTTCTAAAACAAAGATTCTTATGCCTTAAAAAAAAGAGTGAGAAAATATTATATATATATATATATATCAAAAATCCTCTGATTAAGCTGGGTATTTGTGCCTCATAAAACATAATTATTCACGCCTAAAAGTGGTTCATATAAATAAAAATCCTTAGTTTTGTGGCCTTATTTGCTCTAGTCCTATGTCCTTGGGGTGTTTTCTCACCGGTGCCCTAAAATCGTAAGGTTTGGGAGTCACCGGCTAAGGCTCATCACATGGAAAAATTAGAAAGCCTAATAAAGCTAAGGGATATTATCGCCATAAATTAAAAAAAGGGCATAAGAGTTAGAGTTGAAGAAATCTCGAGTCAAATTTTCACGGTCACAAGGTGTTGGCCCAAGAGGTTACACTCTCCAATTGTTTTGTGTTTTGATGATGACAAACCAAATTAGAGCTATTTGGTACTAATAAGTTTGTTAAGATAAGTTTCAGGTTTGTACCATGTTTAGAGACCATTCGCTTAGCTATTGCAAGAACTTCTAAGTTCCACCAAGCAAGGAAAGCAAATTGCACATCAAGGAAGGATCATAGAAGAGAAGGCACTAGCAAGGCATTGGATGGCTCAAAGACTTGAAGATAGCTCAAGAAGTCTTCATGTAATTTGTTTTTCAGTTTATAGTATGTTAAAGAATAGTGGATAGGTTTGAAGCTCTATCACACACGTTTTTGCGCACATGCTCATTCCAAAATAATTTCTTATAAATTATACAAAAATATTTTGCATACAAGTTTTTGCCTACAGATACATCTTTATATTTTATACTATTCCCTGTTCAAAAGTATTTTTGTTAAAATCAAAATCCTCTTTGTTTTCTTTCTTAAAATTGATTTTTGACCTGATCCGGTCGACCGGGACAGTCGACCGAGTCTGTGTCAGTCTGGTCCGGTCGACCGGACCAGTCGACCGCTGTTCTGGCAGAGGCACGTATCAGTGTGCATGTCTGCCAGTCGACCGGGGCGGTCGACCGAGATATTGTTTTTGCTCACAGGTTTATTCAGTCGACCGGGTCGGTCGACCGCTGGCCTATAACGGTCAAATTTTTGATCTACCGGTCGACCGGCCCAGTCGACCGATGTGTCCGTTGAACAGTAACGGGCAGATTTTAAGTGAGCTGTTTATTTTTGTCTTTTGTGTTTAAAAATTCGTTTAAGGATATATTTTGATCTAATTACCTCCTATACATCAGTAATTATGTTTTATCCCTAAACCCTAGCCCTCTCCTATAAATAGGGGTGTTTGGGGAGAGATTGGTTACAACAATTTTTGCTAGAAAATTCAAAAGTTTAAGGCTTTCAAAAGAGACTTGTTTCTTGGTTTTTGTGCTGAATTTCTCACTGATTTTCTGAACGGTTTTCAAATACTCTCTGATTTAATTTTCTTTCTTCACTTACAACAAGAGCTTCATTCCTACTCAATATTCTCTAAGGACCTTTGTAAGGGAAGAGATATTTGAAAGAGAGAGTTTGTGGTCTTTTGACTACCAAGGAAATTACTTGTTCTTGAGATTGTAGGAGTTGGGTACTCCATTGTATTTGAGAACTTTGTGATAGTGGAAGTGGTCGGAATCCTTCTGGGGAAGGCGGGGAGTAGAGCTGGGTGCTCGAACCTCGATAACATATCCTTGTGTTTGCGATTGGTTTACATTCTTGCAATTCTTACTCTACTTTGATTGCACTTATTACTTGCTCATCACATTCATTGTCATACTTACTTGCTTGCATTCATCTTGTGATTCTTGATTGTAATTGTTGTAGTTTTAAGTTTTTAAATTGCCCTTTGATTAGCATCATCACCTATTCACCCCCCCTCTAGGTGATTTTCAATTGGTATCAGAGCTTGGACTCTAGGTTTGGCTTAACATCCATAGAGAGATCCTTAATATTGCTAATCAACATTCATTCATTCATTCATTCATCACTAGTAAACATGGCCGATAACATCAAAACCCCTCCTAAATTTGATGGACTTAATTTCCCAATTTGGAAGGTTAGGATGACTATATTTTTGCAATCTTTGGGTAGCTTAGTGGCCAAGTCCTTGACTAAACCCTATGTAGCACCCGATAGTGATGAGAGCACTTGAACCGACTTCAACTTTAGAGAATATGAGGCTAACTCTAAAGCCCAAAACTCCCTATTAACCGCCTTGAATGAGGATGACCTTACACGGGTAATTCATTGCCAATCCACCTATGAGATTTGACAACATTTATTGGTCACACACGAAGGGACTTCACAAGTCAAGAGAGCTAAAATAGATCTCTTGAGGTCCCAATATGAGTCATTCAAAATGCTTGATGAAGAATCTATTGATAATATGATTACTCATTTCACTAAAATCACTAATGGTCTTTCTTCATTAGGTGATGACATCTCCAACGATCAAAAGGTGCGGAAAGTGATTCGGGCGCTTCCTTCTTCATGGGAGATCAAGGCCACCACCTTAAAGGAGTTGAACGACAAGGACGAGATGGACATCATTAGTCTCATTGGGAACCTAAAGACCCATGAGATGGAGAAGAAGGCAAGAGAAGAAGCCACTACTTCAAAGAAGAAATCCATAGCCTTCAAGACTTCATCCACCAATGATGACGATGAAGATGACGAAGAAGAAGATGAGGAGCTAACTCTACTTGTGCGGAATGTCAAGAGGTTGTACCGAAAGAACAAGTTCAACTTCCGGAGAAAATTCGAAGGCAAAGAGGAGCGGAAGATCATATGCTACAATTGCCGCAAACCCGGACATATCATGGCGGATTGTCCGGAGTTCAAGAAGAAAATGACTTCCTCCTTCAAGCCAAAGAAGCCGGAGGAAAAGAAAGCTTACAAAGCTACGTGGGATTCGGAAAGCGAGTCCGAAGAGGAGGTGGATCAAGCTAATATGTGTTTCATGGCAAACACACCCAAGGTAACCCCTCAATCCCTTGATGATGAAGATGATGATGTAAGTAAGGAAGTTCTAGTGCATGCTTTTGTAGAACTTTCTGAAACTTATGATAACAAGAAACTTGAATGCATAAAATTACAAAAAGAAGTTGTTTTTCTTAAGAATCAACTTGCCATTGTTTCTAAAGAAAAAGATGATATTTCTTCTAATTTCATTTCCATGCAAAAAGAATTTTGTGCCTACAAGAGTACTTGTAAGGCAAAATCTCCTATTATTGATGAAAAAGAAATTTCTCTTTTAAATCCAAAATGAATGATTTTGAAAAAGTTTTAAATGATTGTGCTTTCAATACTAAGAAACTGAGAACATGTTTTCTAAAAAGCACACTTCACATGCTAAAATTTCACAAGATAAAAATTCTCATGCTAGCACCTCTCATGCTCATGCTCACAATGCTCATGCTCACAAATCACACACCCATTATGCTTTTAAATATGGTAGAGTATATAGATGCACATATTGTGGTAAAAATGGACATTTAGCTAAGTTTTGCTATGATCAACTAAATAAAACAAATAATCTTGTTTGGGTTCATGACACTAACCCTAGAGGACCCAAGAAAATGTGGGTACCAAAATCAAGTCTTAAATTGTTTGATGTAGGTACACACCAAAGCTCCAAGACGTAGGGAGCGGTGGTACCTTGATAGTGGTTGTTCAAGACACATGACATGGGACATCAACAACTTCACAACCCTATCAAGGTACATGGAAGGTGGCACCGTCACCTTCGGGGATGACTCCAAAGGAACTATCATCGGTATAGGTAACATTCAAATTGGTGCATCTCCTATTATTGAGAATGTTGTTTTAGTAGATGGTTTAAAACATAATTTGCTTAGCATTAGTCAACTTTGTGATCGTGGACTTAAAGTTGTTTTTGATGATACATCTTGTAAGATTTTTGATGTTAAATCTGATGTTTGTATTCTCACCGGTTTTCGTGATAATAATGTTTATATTATTGACATGCTTAATTTAGATTGTTCTACTAAATGCTTAAATGCTTTTGATGAAAATTCTTGGCTTTGGTATAGAAGATTAGGACATGCATCTTTTGACCATATTTCTAGGATTAATTCAAAGGAATTGGTGAAGGGTATACCTTGCTTGAATTTTGAGAAAGACCGCATTTGTAGTGCGTGCCAACTTGGGAAACAAACCAAGTCTTCCTTTAAACCAATCAAGGATATCATGTCAACTAGGCCTTTAGAATTAATTCATATGGATCTTTTTGGACCAACTAAAACTAAGAGTTTAAATGGAAGTAGATTTGCATTTGTTTTGGTTGATGATTTCTCCCGTTTTACTTGGGTTTTCTTTTTACAAAATAAAGATCAAACTTTTTCTCATTTTAAAATTTTTCGAAAAAGAGTTGAAAAAGAAAAGGGTTTTCCGATTTTGAGAATAAGGAGTGATAGAGGTGGTGAGTTTATTAACCAACTCTTCATGACTTATTGTGATGAAAAGGGAATTAAGCATGAAACGTCTTGTCCTAGAACTCCACAACAAAATGGAGTTGTAGAAAGGAAAAATAGAACACTTCAAGAGATGGGTAGGACAATGATAAGTGAATATGACCTCCCTCAATATTTATGGGCCGAGGCCGTAAACACCGCATGCTATATATCGAATCGTATTTATTTATGCAAAAATTCTTCAAAAACATCATTTGAAATGTATCATTCTAGAAAACCAAATGTTGCATATTTTAAAGTTTTTGGATGCAAGTGTTTTGTTTTGAATACTAAGGATAATTTGGGTAAATTTGATGCTAAGGCTTATGAGGCTATCTTTGTTGGATATTCCTCTACTAGCAAAGCATATAGAGTTTTCATTAGATCTTCTCTTACCATAGAAGAATCCATGCATGTTAAATTTGAAGAATCTAATGTGGTTGTTGAGAATGTTGTAGAGATTGAACCATTAGGTGAAGACATGGAGAGACTATCCTTGAAGGACTCACCCGCTCAAGAAGAAAAGCTAGACCCTATTGGTGAAGTTCAAGAGGATAAGGAGGAAAGCACTCAACCGCTTCCTAAAGCTTGGAGATACGCTACAAATCATCCTAAGGAGCTCATCTTGGGTGATGCATCTAAAGGAGTCACAACGCGCTCCAAACTCCATGACCTATGTGGTAACTTTGCTTTCATTTCTCATTTTGAACCAAAAGGCATTCTCGAAGCCGAGACGGACCCATATTGGTTGCTTGCCATGCAAGAGGAACTCAATCAATTTGAGCGCAACCAAGTTTGGCACCTTATTCCTAAGCTCCACGATAGACCAATAATTGGTACTAAGTGGATCTTTAGAAACAAGATGGATGAGTCCGGAAATGTCATTAGGAATAAAGCTAGGTTAGTGGCCCAAGGTTACACTCAAGTTGAGGGAATTGACTTTGAGGAGACCTTTGCACCCGTAGCACGGCTTGAAGCCATACGGATGACACTAGCTTTTGCATGTTTTAAAAATTTTAAACTTTTTCAAATGGATGTAAAAAGTGCATTTTTAAATGGTTTTATTAATGAAGAAGTTTATGTTTCTCAACCTCCCGGTTTTGTTGATCATGTTCATCCCGATTTTGTTTTTAAACTTGATAAAGCTTTGTATGGATTGAAACAAGCTCCAAGAGCTTGGTATGAAAGGCTTTCTAGTTTTCTCATTTCAAATGATTTTATTAAAGGTAAAGTAGACACAACTCTTTTTACTAAGCATGTTGATAATGATATTTTAATTGTGCAAATTTATGTTGATGATATAATTTTTGGATCTACTAATGAGCTTTTATGCAAGGATTTTGAGAAGATAATGCAAATAGAATTTGAAATGTCTTCAATGGGTGAGCTCAATTTCTTCCTTGGACTCCAAATCAAGCAATTGCAAGACGGAACCTTCATTAACCAAGCCAAGTACGCAAAGGAGCTAGTAAAGAAGTTTGGGCTTGAAGGATCAAAGGCTTGCAACACTCCAATGGCAACTACAACCAAGCTTGATAAGGACGAACAAGGTAAAAATGTTGATATTAAATTATATAGAAGCATGATAGGAAGTCTTTTATATTTGACGGCAAGTAGGCCGGATATCATGTTTAGTGTGTGTCTTTGTGCTAGATTTCAATCGTGTCCTAAAGAGTCTCATCTTATTGCAGTAAAACGCATTATTCGTTATATTAAGGGCACTATTGGAATGGGTCTTTGGTATCCGAAAACTAGAGATTTTTCAATGACTAGCTATTCGGATGCCGACTATGCGGGTTGTAGAGTAGATAGAAAGAGTACTAGTGGGACATGTCAATTTCTTGGTAATTGTCTTGTTTCATGGTCCTCTAGGAAACAAAATTCCGTAGCTCTCTCAACCGCCGAGGCGGAGTATGTTGCCGCGGGGGCTTGTTGTGCACAAGTCCTTTGGATGAAACATACTCTCCTTGATTTTGATTTGCACTTTGATCATATAAAAATATTTTGTGATAATACTAGTACTATACACATGACCAAAAATGCAAATCAACATAGTAAGACCAAGCACATTGAGATTAGATATCACTTTCTTAGAGATCATTTTGGTTTTGCTAAACCTCTTGATTTTCACTAAACCTCTTGATTTTGCTAGATTTTCGTTTATTTGTGGAGAACTTAATGTTTGTATTATTGAATAGACATGTTTTTCATAACCCTTTTTGATGTATGACAAAAAGGGGGAGAATAAGTTTACATGACAAAAATAAGTTCATTTGGTCTTGGTTCCATATGAATTTATATGCTTTAATTTTAAAGATTTGTTTTATGAGTTTTATGTTTATGTATGAGTTTTTGAATTCATGTATTTTGAGAATTCTTGTGTTTTAGTTGTTTTGGTATTTTTGGTATCAAGAGCAATTTTTGTGTTTTATATTAGTTTCAATAATTGGTGCATCATTTCAATTATTGGTATCTAGAGCATATTCTTGTGTTTTATGTATAGCATAATTTGAGGGGGAGTTTTCTCCTCCCTATATTTTTGTCAATAGCCTATTTGTTTTGTCATCATCAAAAAGGGGGAGATTGTTGGCCCAAGAGGTTACACTCTCCAATTGTTTTGTGTTTTGATGATGACAAACCAAATTAGAGCTATTTGGTACTAATAAGTTTGTTAAGATAAGTTTCAGGTTTGTACCATGTTTAGAGACCATTCGCTTAGCTATTGCAAGAACTTCTAAGTTCCACCAAGTAAGGAAGGCAAATTGCACATCAAGGAAGGATCATAGAAGAGAAGGCACTAGTAAGGCATTGGATGGCTCAAAGACTTGAAGATAGCTCAAGAAGTCTTCATGTAATTTGTTTTTCAGTTTATAGTATGTTAAAGAATAGTGGATAGGTTTGAAGCTCTATCACACACGTTTTTGCGCACATGCTCATTCCAAAATAATTTCTTATAAATTATACAAAAATATTTTGCATACAAGTTTTTGCCTACAGATACATCTTTATATTTTATACTATTCCCTGTTCAAAAGTATTTTTGTTAAAATCAAAATCCTCTTTGTTTTCTTTCTTAAAATTGATTTTTGACCTGATCCGGTCGACCGGGAGAGTCGACCGAGTCTGTGTCAGTCTGGTCCGGTCGACCGGACCAGTCGACCGCTGTTCTGGCAGAGGCACGTATCAGTGTGCATGTCTGCCAGTCGACCGGGGCGGTCGACCGAGATATTGTTTTTGCTCACAGGTTTATTCAGTCGACCGGGTCGGTCGACCGCTGGCCTATAACGGTCAAATTTTTGATCTACCGGTCGACCGGCCCAGTCGACCGATGTGTCCGTTGAACAGTAACGGGCAGATTTTAAGTGAGCTGTTTATTTTTGTCTTTTGTGTTTAAAAATTCGTTTAAGGATATATTTTGATCTAATTACCTCCTATACATTAGTAATTATGTTTTATCCCTAAACCCTAGCCCTCTCCTATAAATAGGGGTGTTTGGGGAGAGATTGGTTACAACAATTTTTGCTAGAAAATTCAAAAGTTTAAGGCTTTCAAAAGAGACTTGTTTCTTGGTTTTTGTGCTGAATTTCTCACTGATTTTCTGAAGGGTTTTCAAATACTCTCTGATTTAATTTTCTTTCTTCACTTACAACAAGAGCTTCATTCCTACTCAATATTCTCTAAGGACCTTTGTAAGGGAAGAGATATTTGAAAGAGAGAGTTTGTGGTCTTTTGACTACCAAGGAAATTACTTGTTCTTGAGATTGTAGGAGTTGGGTACTCCATTGTATTTGAGAACTTTGTGATAGTGGAAGTGGTCGGAATCCTTCTGGGGAAGGCGGGGAGTAGAGCTGGGTGCTGGAACCTCGATAACATATCCTTGTGTTTGCGATTGGTTTACATTCTTGCAATTCTTACTCTACTTTGATTGCACTTATTACTTGCTCATCACATTCATTGTCATACTTACTTGCTTGCATTCATCTTGTGATTCTTGATTGTAATTGTTGTAGTTTTAAGCTTTTAAATTGCCCTTTGATTAGCATCATCACCTATTCACCTCCCCCCCTCTAGGTGATTTTCACAAAGTGCATATGACTTAGGATAAAATAATAGACTAGATGAGAAACATAATTTTAATCCTCACCTTAATTGAAAACAAGTTTTTGTATAGAGACTAAGTTTAGGAATGACTAAGTTTTGATAATCCTATAACTTATAGGTTACTTGAATTTTTACTTTAATACTTCAAATACTTTTCCTTCAATATGCGCTTTCAAAAATACTAATACTTTATTTCCTTTTCTTTACGGATTTTGTGGGTGCAATCCACTGAAAACTCTCATGAGACAAAACTCGTTCTCTAGGTGTAACCTAGAGGTTTAATGGCTTGTTGCACGTGCTAAGTGCAACCGAGATTCTTACGAAAGTGAGTTATATTAGGTCAGTTTTGTTTTTCTTTTCTCTTTGTTTTGCTCGAGAACGAACAGAAAATAGGTGTGAGGGTGCGTTTGGACACATATATTACATAATTGTTATTGCATTCCTACATTTATTCTGTAATAAATCCTACAAGCTTACTTGTCTTAATGTCCAAAATCATGCAGGATATGATAGAGAGAAGATAAGCACAAATCCTATCTAATTTAATCCAAAAGTTCAAACCAAAGGGGAGTTTCTAGAAGCCATCTTATCCAAAATCGGGTATATCAGATGAGATAAATACCAATCAAAATTCAAGCAAAAAGGAATTTTTGAAGACCCAATTGGTTGAGCTGAGGATAAAAGGATGTGTTATCAATTTCAGAGGAGAAATTCAAAATCCAAGAAGACAAAGGGATACAGGACACGTGGACGGACACACGCACCCTTGATTCTGGCCCAATGGCCAGGATCTTGCTGTGAAAATGCGACAAAAATCGCGTTTTCGCGGCTGGGTATTTGAATCAGGGGGAGCATTTGCTCCCCCTATCTCTGTACTCTCATCTCTTATACCCTGCTCCCTATAAATACCTGTAACCTCGAAGGCAGAGGGACACCACTCAAGAGAGAGCTTTAGGTTAGTTTAGTTTAGATTTTTCTTTTCTTTTTTGATGTAATTTTTTATTTTTATTTTAGGTTAGAGAGAGTTACATGAGAGAAGAAGAATAATAATTGTAATTAGAGTGACACTGATGTGATCCTTCTTCAAGAGAGAATTGTATTGAAGTGACATCAATGGAGTTTTCTACTTTTCTTCATCATACTCAATCTAGCCAAGCACTGCGTTCAAGTTACTTTTCTATTTTGCTTTATATTACTTCGCATCGAATCATGGTACATTATTCAACGATAAAGTTAAGTCTTCTTCCTTTCCCTCTTTTAAATTTTTCTTTCCTAGATTGATCTAATAATTTCCAAAAACAACACTTTCTCATTTTCTCTTCTCTAAACTCGTTTTTCTTTTTAATAACAAACCCATCTTTTAGATTCCTTTTAACTTAGATTAACCTTAACTATTTTTATTTTTCTTTTAAAACTGAGAAGAGAACTCTTAACTTGTTTTAGTGAATTAAAAGAAGAAACTTACTTAATTGCTTCCATCGCAGTCCCTCCTGTGAATCACGACCGGTTAACTCTAGACTACACGATACAATTGAGGACCTAGCACTGCTCCTAAAGTTTCCATTTTTTTTTGCAGGTTTGGCTCGATCACATGTTGCAGTGATTTTGATTCATCATAGTGATTTATATAACTTGCTCAGGTTACTTTAGCCTTAGCGTGTATACGTGGGATATTCTCTTCGCGTATATACATTACTGACTATCACCACGTCTCTGTTTTCGCGTATTTTGGAAAGGGCGTGACAAAATCTCTACTTATAATAGGAAAACTGTCTGAATACTAGATATAAGCACAGAGTATTGTCTAATTATATGATTCATCAAAGATAAATAAACGACAACTTAAATTAAATGTGAAAAAGAGCAGTAAAACCCTAAGTATGGACCATTAATCTCAGACACATAACCTGTCAAATACCTAGTGATTTCAGAAATCAATCTCCTAAAAGTTGTAAGCCAACTGGTGTACATACAGTTCTAGATAAGAGATCTATTGTTGATCACACTAAATACTAGCCTAGGTTCATCTCCCCTAGTACTTAGGAGATCTAGGATGCAATTAACAATCATATAAACTAATAGAGGAAACATCATAAATAAAATTAATCTATTAATTCCAGTCCATGAATTAAATAAATTAACAAGTTAATAATCTACTAATAACTACTACTTAATAACTAAAACAATTAACCAACAAATTATTTAACCGCTAATTTCTTACCTGAGCTATCGCAGACTAAGTGGCCCCCGCGTGGACCCCACGCACGGGCTCGGGTGGACCCCACCATGTGAAGAGTCCCCGCCTTCTCCTTTGTGTGAGGCTCGTTTCCTATGCCCTGTTACAGGAGCACAGATGTGAGTGATGCACTCCAATGCGCAGATATCGTGGGTCCCACCAGTGCCCGCAGCCTTCTCTTCTCAGCGCACAGAACAGAGCCCAAAACCGTCTTTTGACCTCGTCTTCTCGTTCTCACGAAGCGAGGCACAAAAAGGCATGCCTCGTTGCTGGCGTCGAGGTGTGGAAAGCGACAGATCGGAGGGGTTGTCGGGCACCGCGACCGAGGCGATCGAAGCGTGTGACCATGATAAGCACAGAGAAGACAGAATACCAAAGCAAAAGAAAGAAAAACCTGAATAAAAGTTTAATTAAAATTTTTAAAAAAAGAGAATTCGGCCAAAGACTAGGCAAAAGGCGGCCAAAACCCTATTTTAC
This sequence comes from Agave tequilana, assembly GCA_038442645.1. Lineage (NCBI taxonomy): Eukaryota > Viridiplantae > Streptophyta > Magnoliopsida > Asparagales > Asparagaceae > Agave > Agave tequilana. The sequence continues at coordinate 92,654 of JAVJIF010012488.1, forward strand.
ATGGATAGACCTAAGGTTTATGACTATTTTACAGATTAGTCCCCAAATATAAAATTGCACAGATAAGTTATTAGTTTCAAATTTACATTTAAGTCCCTAAACTTTGTAAAATTATATTATTGTTCCAACTGGACTTGAACGCTTTCAAATTAAGGGCGTGTTTGTTTCGCCGCAAAACGCAAGTCGTAAAACTTCTTTTCCATTTTTCGTTGTTTGTTTCGCTGAAAAATAAGTTGCAAAATGCAACTCTTCTTTTCCCATTTGCAGTTGCTACAGTTAAATTTGTGGTCATGTAAATATCACTTTTATACTCATATTTTCTCACTTACAGTTGCTACAGTTAATTTTATGGTCATGTAACTCTCACTTGTAGTACACTTATAGTTCAAAACAGTTACTTAATAATCAATATATAATTTAATATTATTAAATATTTAATATTTTAAATAGTGTTCAATTTCTTATTTAATTATTTAATTATTTTATATTTTTAATCTTTAATTTTTTTATTGTTTTTAATATTGTTTTAATATTTTACTATTTTAATTTAATATTTTTATTCAATATTTTATTTAATACTTTATATTTTATTAATACTTATTCCATTTTTTATATTTATTTAGAGTTAATATTTTATTAATATAACAATATTATACTTTAATATAAAATTATTATATATTTAATTATTTATTTTTTAATATAAAAATTACTTTATTAATATCATAATATATTTTATTATTATAATAATTTTTTATTATATTAATATTTTAATAATAATTCAGTACTATAATGATAATTTATTATTAAATTATAATTATATTTTACTTTGTTAATTTTATATTTCTATAATAATACAATAATATTATAATAAAATTTATATTATAATAATTTTCAAGTATTTTTAATATTATAATATTATAACTATAGTTTATTATTTTTGTAAGATTTTTAATATTATAATAAAATTTATATTATAATAATTTTCAAGTATTTTTAATATTATAATATTATAACTATATTTATTATTTTTGTAAGATTTTTAAATATTTATATTTTATTAGTATTCTTAAAATTTTATTAATGTTCTTTAGATTTTCTTAAAATTTTATATTATTTATTTAGTTAATATTTTAGTAATATTTTACTATTTATACTAATATTTTATTAATATTATTGTTATAAATAAAATATTAAGATTATTAATTTTTTATCTCCAATTTATTAATATAATTTAATTTGCAATAGTAGATTTAATTTAATAGTATTTATAATATTTAAATCACTGCTACAGTTAATTTGTGGTCAACTTTTCCACTTACACTTTTACATTACCAACCCAACACCGTAAAACACAATATACTTTACCGTTTACACTTTCACTTTATCAACCAAACACCGTAAAACACAATATACTTTTCCATTTACACTTCACTTTATCAACCAAACACCGTAAAACACAATATATTTTCTCTGCTATAGTTCACTTTTTCCATTCTCATTTTACGACTTACGACTTGCGACGTTTTGTAACGAAACAAACAGGCCCTAAGTGTAGATCTCCGTGGTGTGGATTTTAAGAGCAGTGGAGCAATTTCGCTAACGTCAAATATCCCATCTTACTTTCAAACTCTTTTTAACATGCCAAATGTACACAGATTACACTTTTGCGGTCCAGTCTTCTCCTAATAGTTTTGTCTGCAAAACACTGCTAAAAATATCCGAATAGTATTATTTATATGCAGATAATAGAAAATTTAGAGCAATAAAATTGTATAAAATCATGGCAATCAAATACCCTGACACTTATTTTTTTGCTACTCCTCGAGCAAAACAAATAAAAAGAAAATCAAAGCTAACATAATCTAACTCACTTTCGTAGGAATCACAGTTGCATTTAGCTCGTGCAATAAGCCATTAAACCCCTAATTACCCTAGGGGACGAGTTGTGTCTCGTGAGAGTTTTCATTGGATTAAACTCATAAAATCTAAGAAGGTTAGAGATTAAGAATAAAATAAAATAAAATATGATAACTGAAAATCAAAAAGAAGAAAAATCAATATTTTTTATCTACTCAAGTTAACCAGTTAGTAAAATTATAAGTCTCCAAAAATTTTATTTTTGAGTAAAACCTCAATTCAAGAAATCAAATGTCTATAAAATAAATGCTTCAATTCAAAACTTTACACCACCTATCCTAAATCTCAGATCCTATGCACCCCGTGATCGTGGTGTCGTTCTTAAGTTTGAGAATATTTTACTCTAACTTTCATATTTATTTTTATAATAATATTTTTTCAACACTTTTAACTATTTTTCGCGTAAATATCGAGACTTCCTGAGGCCAAGGCACCTAGCTAATTGAAAATAAAAAAATTGTTATGTTTTAGAGTGTCTTGTCCTATTAAGCTATCTCAGCCACACATGTAACGAGTTTTAGGCCAATGTTCTCAAACCCAGATGGTCTTAGAGATTAAGTGTAGAAACACTTCTACGGACTTAATTACTCAACTTAGGCAACAAGACAAGATTTAATAAATAATAAAAAAATTCTAAACTATTTTTTTAAAAGTATTACAGTTATAATCAACATCCCAAGTCTATGAACTAATAGTATAATTGTTGTTGGGTATATAATCACTTAAACTAAGTTTAGATGGTATGTTAGTTTTTTGATTCTACTCTTTATTTTAAGAGTCTAAGACTCTTTTATCTCGATCTCACCTTTAAAATTCACTCATGGATACTAACTCACTTATATATTACCTAGCTATTTGTAGAGTTTTTTCCAAAAAAATTCTTTTTTCTAATTTTTAAAATTTTTCAATTTTTAAACGAAAATAAAGACTTTAGAAAGAAGAGAAATAGAAAGAAAACAAAATAAGTGAATCTCCCTCCGACTTAAATTGTGCCATGTTTTCATGCACACAAATGAACACAGAAATAAATAACAGGTAATACATACATCCACATACGTGCACACAATCAAAGAATAAAGGATCCAATTCAAACATACATGAGTAAAATATGTGAAATGCAATATGCTAGAATTAGATATACTCATACTGTGTTAGAGAACCCAGCTGCCGAAGCAACAAAAATACTCCCTGTGAGTGGTGGACGTATCCTTACTTATCCTGTATCACTTATAATAAACTCGGCACATAGGTTAGACAAAGAGATAAATAAAAGACTCACTAAAACTTACTTGACTAACTAAAAGAAAAATAAAATGACTCACATACTAAAATATACACATATGTATAACTTCATGTCTCCCCCACACCTTGATCTTTTTGGGTCTATTTCCTCGAGCTCACTTCCTATCATTCCAATGTGTTTTCTTGAAGGGACAAATTGGAGAGGTTAATCTCTTTGTCATCTCTACTCTCATCCTCTCTAACTTGTTCGTCTCCTTCCTCCATCTCCTCCTACTCTTCTTCCCACTTCTGCTCCTCAACATGCTCTCTTTTCACTTCTTCTCCTCATAAGTTTACCATCGTCACTCATCTTAATTGGAGCATCCATAACATTAATGCTTAGAAATTTGAACTCATCCTCGAACATTACCTTAATACTTAGACCAACAATTTTCTTGGAAGTGTGTAACTAACCAAAGCATTCCTAATCAATTCATCCAAACAAGTGAGTTCATCTTCAAAGAGGTTTTCAAAGCTTTGATAAATTAGATGTTCTTGAATTTTGTTTTCAGAAGATTGATCATTAGTTTGCTCATCAAAAGTGAAGATGTTCAAATCCAGTTTCTTTTTTCAAAGGAAACTCTAAACTTAAGATCCTCAACGTATGTTTTCTCACCACTATAATTGCACCCTTCAGTAAAAAAAACTCATCAAGAAATAATAGCTCATTGTCCATATAGGCATCCTCCCAATTTTGATCAGTGTACTCCATTTTCACCATATGATTGGATGAAATCTTCTGCTCTTTAACATTTTTCTTTTCACAAAATTTAAAAAATTCATCCTCATATTTCTCTTGAAGCAAAAGTTCATCATCATCACATTTATCCTCACAATAAGATTCAACTTACTCCATATGAGTTGTATGTTTAGCCAAATAATTTCTAATCACTTCATCCAGACACGAGGATCATTATCAAGTTTGACACTTTATGTATATGTACAGCTTTCTCAACAGGCTTCTCATATTCAAGCTCTTCAATTTGATTCTAGTGAAACAATGGAATGGACTCGAAGGGCATCTCGATGGAATGAGTAGACCTGTCAATATAATCATCGATTTGCTCATTGGATCTCAAAATTTTAAATTTGTTTGCTTCATGAAAATGAATGTGCTCTAGAATTGAAGATGTTGGCCCAGAAACAGATTGAGTGGACAAAGAATTATTCTCTTACCCACTAGAGAACTCGCTTCTTAACTTATCTGGGCAGGCCAATGTTGAACATTATGACTAGCAATATTGCGAAAATTGTGTGAAGTTTTTAGGAGTTTTAAGAGTATTGGTTGTGTGTCCTAATGATTGCTGTTGAAATCAACTTGTAAAAGTTGATGGAACTCTTGAACTTGATCTGAATTTGGGGTTGAAATAAATTGGTTCAGATGAGTCATAATCTTAACAAAATGCACTTTTAAGAGAGCCCAGGACTCGATCATCTGCTGATTGGATTCAACTATAGCCTAATGCAATTTTAAACTTTCTCTAATGTGATATTTAGTTCCTCATGCTCATTATCAAATCCCCAGGATGGAGGTGATGGTTTAGTATAGGATCAATTTGATTTAGACTTCATAAATGATTGGTCCTATGCAGAAGCAGAATAATTCCAACACTGAATTCAAATTTGATGGATAGGGTTTGCTCGTTGGTCTTTGAAATGTGTGAAATTGATTTTGACATAGTCCTAATGAATACCCTATCGAAGGACATTGTTCTGAATGATGAATTGAATTATGACAGTAATGACACCAAACAGAAGGATAAGGTGTAAAAGATAAGATAGTGGGTTGGATGTAGTCATGAAAGCTCATAAGAGATGTTAGTGGATGGAAAAGAGTGTCTAGCCTATAAAATGGATCGTACCTAAATGAATTTGGATAGGACATGGAAAAGGATTCTTTTGAATTTTTTTGATTTTTTTACAATCCGGTAAAAGTGTTAAAACTAAAGATAGAATACTGTATCTCCGACATTGGCTCCAAAAACTTGATGGAGAGTTTAATTCTCCTGCACGATCATTCAATGTAACACTTGAGGGTTGATCCACAGGGACAGGTGGTTCCTGTAGTCTCAAAACTTCTAGGCGAATTGGGTGAAAGAGTTTGTGAATTTTGATTTTTAAACTAATAACTAACCTAAAACAAAATCAATATAAGAAAAAGTCAAGCACCTATAATCGAATTTCCTAGACTAGAATCAAGCGGTCAATCTCGGTCGTCATACCGATCTATTGTTATTTTTCAAATCTCTACTTCTAACAAGCAAACTAAGTTTGAACACTATATTTAAGTACAAGGTATTGTCCAATTACATAATCCATCAAAGGTAAATAAAATCTACAGTTAAATTAAATGCGAAAAGGAGCAGTAAAACCCTAAGTATTGACCATTAACCCTAGACACATAACTTGTCAAATACCTAGTGATTCTAGAAATCAATCTCCTAAAGTAGTAGATCAACTGATGTGCATACAGTCTTAGATAAGAGATCTATCATTAATCACACTAAATACTAGCCTAGGTTCATCTCTCCTAGGTACTTGGGAGATTTAGCTATGCATGATGTAATTAACAAACATATAAACTAATAAAGGAAACATCCCACCAGTGCCTGCAACCTTCTTTCCTCAGCGCACAGAATAGAGCCTAAAACCGCGTGGGCCTCTGTCCTGCCTTCTCATTCTCACGAAATGAGGCACAAAAACGCGTGTCTCGTCGTTAGCACTGAGGTGTGGAAAGCGACAGATCACAGGGGTTATCGGGCACCGTGATCGAGGCAATCAAAGCGCATGACCATGATAAATGCATGATGATTAACAGTAAAGAAGCAGTGCAGAGAAGACAGAATCCTAAAGCAAAAGAAAGAAAAACTTGAACAAAAGTTTAATTAAAAATTTCAAGAAAAGAGAATTCAGCCAAAAACTGGGCAAAACTGGCCAAACAAAAGGCAGCCAAAACCCTATCTTTACATGGATATTATAGCCATAGGGTTTGTGGCTATTTTACATATTAGTCCCCAAACAAATGTAAAATTACACAGACAAGCTATTTGGTCTCAAATTTACATTTAAGTCCCTAGACTTTGCATAACTGCTTTTTCACCCCAACTGAACTTAAACGTCTTCAAATTTGATGTAAATCTCTATGGTGTGGATTTAGGAGCAGTAGACCAATCTTGGTAACATCAAATCTCCCATCTTGCCTTCAAACTCCTTTTAACATATCAGTGCAGTCTTCTCTTAATAGCTTTGTCTGCAAAACACTACTAAAAATACCTGAGTAGCATTATTTATATACAGATAATAGAAAATGGGAGCAATAAAATTGTATAAAATCATGGCAATCAATAATCATTAACATGACAACTTAAATTCCTTTGAAAACAAGAACAGACTCCTTTAAGTAGAGGAGATTGTTCAGTTACATGTTGATGAAATTAATTCATCATTGTAGATCCGTTAGAAGTAATGATTAACATGGCGATTTAAAATCCTTTGAAAACAAGAACAGACTCCTTTAGGTAGAGGAGAATGTTCAGTTTCATGTTGATGAAATTAATTCGTCATTGTAAGAAAGAAATGTTGGCCCAAAGGCCCATCACTGTAGTTTTGATGATGATTAACTCATGTAGTTATAGTACTA